>ONZH01028888.1:0-210407 GCA_900303285.1 Rhinella marina
TTTACAATTTTTATTAACCCTTTTTGTAGTTATTAGGCTATGCAGACCCTCTGATTTGTATATTTAAATGCCCTTGGTTTTCATGTATTGCCCTTTTAACATCCGCATTAAGCCACGCAGGGTTTTAATTTTAAGGGTTTGTATTTGTTCCCCCTAGGAATAAATTCTGCAGTATAGTTACCCAGTGTAGATTTGAAGGTCTCCCATTTATCATCTGTGTTACTACTTGACAACAGCTGCTCCCAGTCTATATCCTGGAGTGTGGCCCGTAACCCTGGGAAATTGGCCTTTTTAAAATTAAATGTTTTTGATCTCCCAGCATGTTTATGCTTTTTACACTTTAGGATAAAAGTAACTATATTGTGGTCACTATTACCAAGGTTTTCCCGAACAGTTACCTCCTCAACTATCTCTGCATTGTTAGATATAACCAGATCCAACAGTGCGTCACTTCTTGTTGGTTCTTCTACAAACTGACCCAGAAAATTATCCTGCAATAAGTTAAGAAAATTTCTCCACTTTGCAGTTGAAGCCAATCCATGACCGCAGTCAATACCAGGGAAGTTAAAATCGACCCATTATCATTACTGTTACCCGCCTGGGCAGCCCGCTCTATTTGTCTATGCAGCTGATCCTCTATCTCCTCAGTGATGTTTGGGGGTCTATAAATTACACCAAAAATTATTCTTTCATTGTTAGTCTCCCCTTGTAATTCCACCCACACGGATTCTGCATTCACACAATCATCACCCACTATTGTCTCCTTCATACTCGCTTTTATACTACTTCTGACATACAGACATACTCCTCCTCCTTTCCTATTGTCCCTATCCCTCCGAAACAGAGTATAATCCTGGAGATTGACAGCCCAGTCATGCGAAGAGTCCAGCCATGTCTCAGCAACTCCAACTGTATCAATTTCCTCCTCCAGTACCATGACCTCAAGCTCGGCCATTTTGCCTGCTAGACTTCTGGCATTTGTGAACATACACTTTAAATTACCATGTGTTTTTGTACATTTAGGTTTAGAAATGTAATTTATTGATGTTTTCTGACTAGACATGTTTTTTCTGCTGATTTGTAACACATGGATCTCCTTATCCACTGCTGTTATCCTCCCCCCATGGTCCACTTCTCCACCCACCACTCTGTTCTGACCACTCTCTAACCTATCTACCACTTGCATGCTTTGCTTTATTTTCTGCTTGTCCTCCCCCCCACATCCCTAGTTTAAAAACTCAGCCACCCCCTCTAGGATTCTCTCCCCCAGCACAGCAGCCCTCTTCCATTCAGGTGCAATTTATCCACAGAATACAATTTGTACCCCAATGAAAAATCAAGCCCAGTGCTCTAAGAACCCGAACCCTTCTCCCTTACACCAAGACTTGAGCATGCATTCAACTCCCTCAGCTCCCGCTGTCTGTCCTGCGATGCGCATGGCACAGGCAGTATTCCTGAGAATACAACCTTGGAGGTCCATCCCTTTCAGCTTGGCTCCTAGTTCTCTATAATTATTCTTAACAGACCTCCACCTACCATTTATTCTGTCGTTGGTTCCCACATGGACCACAACAGCCGGGTCATCCCCAGCCCCTCCCAGTAATTTGTCCACACCCGTTCCACCACATGCCGAACCCTGGCACCAGGGAGACAGCAAACCATTCGGTTGAGGCGGTCTTGGCGACAAATTATTCTATCCGTCTTCCTGATTATGGAATCCCCTACCACTACTAGCTGTCTCGGCCTACCTGCTTTACCATTCCCCCCACTACTAGATGGACTGTTCCCCCGGCTGTTAGGGAGACCAGTATCCACTAGGGTTGCCCATTTCTGAGACTGACACCCTCGCATCATCACCTAACTTGGCAATTTTGCTTGGGGTGCACAGAAGCAGGACTGGGCCTTCCTTTTCCTAGACCCCTTGCCACTCCCTCTATTCGGGTTAACCCAGCTCCTTACATGGGCCTCCTGATTTTCCTCTCCACCCTCCATAACAGACCCCATAACTGCCTGTTCTGTGAGAAGCAGGCCCCTCTCAAGATCTCTTGTTTCCCTCAGTGTTGCAATATGCTTTTCCAGATCTCTAATGCGAGCCTCCAGATTGGCAACATGCTCACATCTACCACAGCGGTATTCACCCAGGAACTGCTGCTCCTGTTGTTCATACATGTGGCAGACTGTGCACTGTTGAAAACTTTCAATCTTGCTATCCATCCCAGTTACAAAACCGCAATCAATTAACAAGAATAAAGTACTTACTGCAAACTTTTTACAACTTCTTTACAACTCTACTGGTCACTTAGCTCAGTCACATGTCTCAGGAGCAGCCTCAGTCAAGAGCAAGGCTCATTCTGAGTTCAACTGATACTTTTATACACCTGAGATTAATTAACCACACCCACAGGCAATCAGCAGACTAGAGGGAAAAAAAAAAAGTGCAGAAAAGCAGTTTAAACTTGTGTCTGTTCAGATTCTATTTGCTAATGTATGCTACACCAAACAAAACAGATTTTAGCTGTATATAAACTTTCTACACACACAAATCACTCTCTACACAAACAACAATCTCTTATAACTCTCATAATGAAAGGTCAAATAGGAATAGGTCCCAGAGGTGGGACATACACCTATCTCCAGAATGGGGTCCTCTGAAGTAAAGGAGAGCACACAGGTGCCCAGGAGAAGGCGCCAAAAACAGGGAAAGCCAGGAGAGTTGGTAGGTCTGTATTAACTATATATACTTTTAACCTAGTTCCATGTCCTAATTTTGTTTATCCTCCTAAGACCTCTGTATCATCTCAGGCTCAACTTTCTTTCGGACTGTAGCAGAAGCTTCCATAATACACCTGACCTATCCATGGAGTAACCAGTGAATGTAGGTCTTTTTGGGTGTGGTAATGTGATGAACCCAACTTTTCACTTACTGGATCTACTTGGTTCCAATCTTCTTCAGATAACTGAGGTGGTCCAGTTGCCTAACAGCTGATACCAGTGACTGTGGCATCTAAGAATCCTGAGAGGGAGGAGGTTCTCCGGGCATTGATGCCTCACAATGTAATCACTAGGGAGGCAATGGATCACCATGGTAACGGGTGTTCTACCAAAGGCCCTGTAACTGCCATAGGTATAAACCTATTGGCCCTGTAAGCTGCATGACCTAATAGATTGCCTAAGAAATAATAATACTAAGTATCCTAAAGCCTCCTGTATGTAACCAAATAATCACAAGTTCTCTAGTGCGGAGACTTTAATAAAGTTTAGTTATGTCCTACTCAAACAAAAAAAATCCTTTTCATAAAATGTTAAATAAAAAATACATATTTGTTGCTGTCAAAATCGCAATTACCCATAAAGGGCAGAAAACATAGGGTAAAAAAACACCCCTCAATTTGGTGGATTTTCATTTTTTTTAATCCCTAAAAATGGATACAATGTATTCAGTAAATTATATCTAGCCTAAATTGTACCAATAAGTATTACAACTTGTCCAACTGCAAACAAACCCTCATGTACCTATGTCCCTGGCAACACAAAACCGAATTAGTTGAGGGGAAAAATCAAGAACAACATTAGAAAATATTATTTCACTGAACGAGTAGTAGAAGCTTGGAACAAACTTCCAGCAGAGGCTGAATTTAAACTTTATGCCTGGGATAAACATGTATCTATCCTAAGATAACAATAAAGGAATAATAAAAGGGCAGACTAGATGGACCAGGTGGTCTTTTTCTACCGTCAATCTTCTATGTTTCTATGACTTTCTCCACAACACTGTTTTTTATTGTGTAAAGGTACTAAACTGTAAAAAAAAAAAAATGATACATATTGGGTATTGCTTCATTTGGATCAACACACAGAATAAAGCTACCTTGTTAATTTTACAGCGCAGTCAGGTCTAGTTCACACATCAGTGTTTGGTCAGTGATTTCCATCAATGATTGTGAACCAGGAGCCAGGATTGGAGCCTCCACAGAGATAACATATAAAGGAGAAATTTGCTCCTGTTCTTTGTTTTTGGCCTGCACCTGGTTTTATCTCATAATCATTGATACAATTCACTGACCAGACACTGACCAAATCACTGACATGCATACTTTGCAGTTGGCAAATTCTGTACACATGGGCCCAGGCAATGCTTCCCAACCTTGAGGAGCCTCACACACACACATCCTTTTTTGGGCTTATTTACGTCCCGTCCATTTCTTCCTGGGACAGCTCAAATCTGCAGCGACTGTCTCTGAAAATTAGGGACAGTCCTTCAGCATAGGTCATCAATATGAGATCGCTGGGGCTCAACTTTTTGAAGACGCCGCAGCTCATCCGTGAGTGCTGCGACCTCCATGCACAGTGCCATACGCTATATAGTGGTTGTGCTTGGTTTTCCAGCCCAGGCCCATTCACTTGAATAGGGCTGAGCTGCACCTATGACATATGACCGATGAAAGTGACATTACTGGCCTAGGAAGAGGAGTAAGCCCTAATGAAGTTCCACACTCTCTTTGTATAGCAAATTGGTAGGGGTCCCGGGAGAGTCAGACTCCCACAGATCTCATATTGATGACCTATCAGGAGGGCAATGGCTTATCTGCCCATAGCAACTAATCAGATTCAAATGTCAAATAGCAATGGGTCCCAGAGGTGGAACCTGCACCTATCTCCAGAATGGGGTCCTCTGAAGTGAAGAAGAGCACACAGGTGCCCAGGAAAGGGGGCCCAAAACCAGGAAAGCCAGGAGAGTTTTTCTTTTAAAAATTCTTCGTAATTTTTTCTTACCCTCCTAAGACCTCTGTATTATCTTAGACTTGACTTTCTTTCGGACTGTAGCAGAAGTTTCCATAATATCCATCCAGTAACCAGTGACTGTAGGTCTTTTTGGGTGTGGTAATGTGATAAACCCAACTTTTCACTTACTGGATCTTCTACTTGGTTCCAATCTTCTTCAGACAACTGAGGTGGTCCAATTCCCTAACAGATGATACCAGTGACTGTGGCATCTAAGAATCTTGAGAGGAAGGAAGTTCTCTGGACATTGACGCCTCACAATGCAATCACTAGGGAGACAATGGATCACCATGGTAATGGGTGTTCTACCAAAGGCACCAGGTCAACCATAGGTATAAACCTATTGGCCCCGTAAGTGGCATGGCCTAATAGATCGCCCGTCAGTTATACTGATAGGAAATAATAATATTAAGTATCCCAAAGCCTCATGTTTGTAACCAAAAAAATCACAAGTCCTCTAGTGAGGAGGCTTTAAAGGGAACCTGTCATCTCCGAAACACCCCCTGAACTAGAGTAAGCGTTGTATAGTGTAAGTGATGCTGAATCCGAATATGTAAGTTTTATCTTCATACTCACTTCCATTCTGATGCTGTGCTCCCACAAACCAGCAGTAAAATGCACTCAGTGGACTCCGGTGCTCACTCACATAATGGAGAGGACTCAAAGAAGAGTCCAGTGAGTGCATTTTACTGCAGGTTTTGTGGGAGCACAGCGTCAGAATGGAAGTGAGTATGAAGATAAAACTTACATATTTGGATTCAGCATCACTTACACTATACAACGATTACTCTAGTTCAGGGGGTGTTTCGGTGATGACAGGTTCCCTTTAATAAAGTTTAATTACCCCCCCCCCCCACACACACACACATCCTTTTTTCATTAAAAAAATCTCTCACTCTCTCTCTCTCTCTCACTCTCTCTCTATATATATATTTAAAAATGGTAAATAAAATACATAGTTGGTACTTTCAAACTCATATTTACCCATAAATGGCATAATGCATGGAGTTTTTACTGTGCATTTTCACTTTTTTTAACCCAATCACTGCTCTAAAACGTATTCAGTAACTTATATGTTCCCAAAATTGTACCAATAAATAGTACAATTTGTCCAACTAAAAACAAACCCTCAGCGGTTATGTCACCGGCAACACATAAATATTTTCTCCATAAAACTGTTTTTTTATAGTGCAAACTAAACTGCAAAAAAGATACATATTGAGAGACATATACTAAACTCTTTATGCCATTATTATGGAAGAAAAAAGTTGCAAGTTATGGCACATGCCTTATGTGCACCATAATTAGTGACTTTTAAAGCTTCTCGCCACTTCTCCAAATTGTCGAGAAAAGGGGGCAGGGCTTAGTTGGAGGGGCGCGGCACAATCAAGCACAGCGCTGTACATTGTGGCTGTGCTTGGTATTCACTGTAATGCAGCTAAGCTTCACCTAAGCCATCTGTGCTTATTGTAAAAGTGGGACATTGATCAAAACTGGTGCCAAGGTGAAATGACTAACTTACCCATAGCAACCAATCAGATTCCACCTTTCATTATTCAGAGCTCCTCTGGAAAATGAAAGGATCATTCTGATTGGTTGCTATGGACAACTAAGGCTGTTTTCCTTGGCACCAGTCTGGATAAATCTCCCCCAGCACTGTTACATCAATATCTCCATCTTCCTCCTGCTCGGTCATATTTGTGACTACCTCACCTGCACAAGAGCTGACAGTTTATTCCTCATTAATATTCTGTCATTCAAAGCCATGCTGCAATCTGATTGGATAGTTCCCCTACTTACATCCCTCCCCTTAATTGTTTAAGCGGCCATATTTCTACTCTCCTGAATTCCCGATTCCATTTGATATTTGCCCATAGGAAACAATATTGGGTCACCCAGTCTCGCTGTTACATTGGCCTTTTATATTTAAAGGGGTTTTCATATCTCAACATCTGCTGCAAATATCGCTAGGATATACCACAAATATCAGATGGGATCAGTTCCCAGAGGAGGACCTGCACCTATCTCCAGAATGTGGCCTTTGAAGTGAAGGAAAGCACACAAGTGCCCAGGAGAAGGGGCCCAAAAACTCGGATGAACCCAGGGAAAACCAAGAGAGTTGTCAGTTCTGTATTAACTATATACTTTAAACCTAGTTCCATATGCTAATCTTGTCTTACCCTCATATGACCTCTGTATTATCTTAGACTTGACTTTCTTTTGGACAGTAGCAGAACCTAGTTTATGTAATACAACCAACCTATCCATGGAATAACTAGTGACTGTAGGTCTTTCTGGGTGTGGTAATGTGATGAACCCAACTCTTCACTTACTGGATCGTCTACTTGTTGGTTCCAATCTTCTTCAGATAACTTCATGTGGTCCAGTTCCCTAACAGCTGGTGCCAGTGACTGTGGCATCTAAGAAGCTTGAGAGGGAGGAGGTTCTCTGGGCATTGACGCCTCACAATGCAATCACTAGGGAGACAATGGATCACCATGGCAACGAGTGTTCTACCAAAGGCCCCAGGTCCACCACAGGTATAAACCTATTGGCCCCGCGAGCGGCATGGTCTAATAGATCGCCCGTCAGTTATAGTGATAGGAAATAATAATATTAATTATTCCAAGCCTCATGTATGTAACAAAATAATCACAAGTCATCTAGTGAGGAGGCTTAATAAAGTTTAGTTACCTCCTCCAAATAAAAATAAACAATTCCTTTTTCATTAATCGCTTTCCAACCAAGTTATGTTTTTCTTTTCCGCTCCGTCTAAAGAGCTATAATTTTTATTTTTTCATTCACATACTCATATGAGGTATTGTTTTTTGGCAAGACAAACTGTTTTTCTCTCATGGCATCATTTAATATTCGCTAAGGCAGTGATTTTCAACCAGTGTGCCTCCAGCTGTTGCAAAACTACAACTCCCATCATGACCAGGCAGCCTACAGCTATCAGCCTACAGAAGGGCATGGTGGGAGTTGTAGTTTTGCAACAGCTGGAGGCACACTGTTTGAAAATCACTGCGCTAAGGTGTACTGGGAAGATGTAAAAAATTTTACATGGGATGGAATTAGAAAAAAACACAGTTACACCATTACTTTATAGGTTTCTCTTTTTTTAAGGTCTTTACTGTGGTCAAAATGACACATTAGCTTTATTCTACTGGGACGTGTGATTACAGCAATACAAAATGGTCTTTTATTTTTAATACTATTCCAAATTCTTTTCATTGTCATTGTCTGACGCCCATAATTATTTCATATATAGTCAGTCCTGGGAGAATCGGGGTTGTTGGATCCCCTATAAGTTTACATCTAGCCCTAGTGGAGATCATTTCCAATTCCAAGTGATGGAAGAATTAATTATTGGGCCTCTTTTATCAAAACCAAGTGTAGACTGGCTGTAGGCCCTACAGCAAAATTCCCAAGTGGGCCAATGCCCAGGGAGCCACTTGAGCCGTCCTTACTGCCGCTGGCCAGGTTCATAATGATCTGATGTTGTCAGCGGTAATCAACACTGGGATCATCAGGTACTTATGTACATGGCCGGTGGCCGCAGATGTACTCCTGAATTAATTTGTATCACTATCGTCAGGGCGGTGATAGGGCTGAATACTGAGATGGGGCATGGCTCCCTGCCTTGCTGTTCACCCTCATAGGTCATAGGCCATTATATGTGGCAGTGTAGAAATGGCGCAAATTGTTGACAGTTACATAGTTAATACTGTTGATAAAAAGACATAAGTCCATCAAGTTCAGCCAGGGGATAGGTGGGGACCCGAATCCCAGAAGGAAGTGAGACCCAGACTTCTACACATTTTCATAAGCATTAATGTGATTTACTTTCAAGAATTCATGTAAGCCCTTTTACAAACTGTCCACTGTTCCTGCTGTGACCACGTCCTGAGGAAGTCAATTCCACAGATTTACAGCTTAGAAGTTTTGACGCTTCTGGAGAATGAACTTTTTCTTCTCCAGTCGGAAGCAGCGCCCCCTTGTTTTTTCAGGACATTTTACATGAAACAGTTTTTCACCATATTTTTTGTATGGCCCATTTATATATTTGTATAGGTTAATCCTGTTTAGTCGCTCTCCTCTGTACTTTTTCCAGCTCCAGGGCATCCCTTCTATGGACTGGTGCTCAAAACTGAATTGCATATTCCAGATGAGGCCGCACCAACGCTTTGTAAAGTAGTAATATTACATCCCTGCCTCTCGAGTCCATGCCTCGTTTAATGCATGACAATAACCTGGTGGCCTTAGAACCAGCTGATTGACATTGTATGCTGTTATTTAATCTACAATCTACAAGGACATCCAAATCCTTCTCTACAAGTGACTCTCCCAGTGTTAACTCCCCTAGGACATTTGATGTATGTAGATTATTACTACCGAGATGCATAACTTTACATTTTTCCACATTGAACCTCATTTGCCAAGTTGATGCCCAATCACTCAGAGTGTCCAAGTCAGCTTGTAGTTTATGGACATCTTCCATAGACTGTACAGTACTACATAGCTTAGTGTCATCTTCAAAAATAGAAATGGTGCTATTAATCCCGTCCCCGATATAATTAATAAATAAATTAAATAATAGAGGACCCAGCACTGAACCTTGGGGTACACCACTTATAACCCGGGACCATTCTGAATAGGAATCATTGACCACAACTCTCTGGACACAGTCCTTCAGACAGTTTTCAATCCAATTACACACTATACTTTCCAAGCCTACAGACCTTACTTTACCTATTAAAGGTCTATGAGGGACAGTATCAAAAGCCTTTGCAAAATCCAGAAACATTACATCCACAGCTGCCCCTCTGTCCAGGCTTCTACTGACCTCACTACATCCACAGCCGCCCCTCTGTCCAGTCTTCTACTCACCTCCTCATAAAAACAAGTCAGGTTAGTCTGACAACTTCTGTCCTTGGTAAACCCATGTTGGTTATGACTTATATTATTTACAGTCACATACTCCTATATATAGTCCCTTAAGAGTCCTTCAAACATTTTTCCCACAACAGAAGTTAAACTAACTGGGTTTATAATTACCTGTGGAGGGCCTAGATCCTTTTTTGAATATGGGCACCACATTTGCCTTGTGCCAATCACTTGGCACTATACCAGTACCTAGAGAATCTATAAAAATGATAAAGAGGGGCACAGCAATGACTGAACTGAGTTCTTTAAGCACTCTTGGGTGCAATCACATCTGGACCCGGGGCCTTGTTCACATTTACCTTATTTAATTTAGATTGGACCATATCTACAGTTAGCCAATTAAGTATATTACTGGATGTACTAACAGCACCAGCACCACAGTTATCAGCTCCTTTCTCTTCTTTTGTATATACAGGGCTAAAAACACATTTAGTAACTCTTGCCTTTTACTTATCTTCAGTGACAAACCCTCCTTTACCATAATTTAGGGGATCCTACCTGCTCAGACCTTGATTTGTTTTGCTCTCTTCTGCCACCTGCTGTTCGTTTTGTATTTTTTCAAATTTTATCTCCTTTTCCTTGTTAAACTTCAAAGGCTACAGTTGACCCCTCAGATTAGTATTTTTTAAATGCCCTTTTTTTGTCATTTATTGCCCTTTTTACAGTAGCTATAAGCCATAGGAGGTTTAATTTTAGCCGTTTATACTAGTTACCTAAAGGAATAAATGTTTTAGTGCAACTACTCAATGTGGATTTAAAGCTCTCCCATTTATCATCAGTTAGGACCCAAAAATCTTATATTTGCTGCAATTGTCCTATAAATGACAGGCGTGAATATTTTTGGTTTGCTGCATAAACTTGCATCATTAGGAGCCTTTATGAAGCTCAAGTGACAGGACTCAGGGTAAGGGTCATACATAAAGGACTAGAGGAATGTATCATCATGTCTAGTCAGGTAGATGGAATGGAGTGTCAATTATCCGGATCTCCAGTTTGTGCATAACTCGCACCTCGTCATCTTCACCACTGCCAGAGGGCGTCACATTGCACTGAGGTACAAAGACACGAAGGACCCTCAGGCTCTCAGGGTATAGTGCAGCCTGCGTGTAACACATTTTCCTAATAATCCCACTACGTATTTACAGTCTGTAAGTGAAGGGCTTATGAGGCAACCACAGGACTAATTACTTCAGAGGTCCATCATCAGGTAGACAGGGTCAATCCCTTAATACCTCCAAAGGGCATTTGACACCTATATAAAAGCTGCTTGCCACTATTTCAGGAATACGAATGACATAGTCACAACAAGCAGAGGAACAAATAAGTTTATGTATAGCATTGTTCCCCAGCTGTTGCAAAACTACAATGCCCATTATGCCCTGACAACTTCTGGATATTAGTGCATGATGGAAGTTGTAGTTTTGCAACAGCTGGAGAGCTAAATATTGGAGATCACTGATGTACAGATTTAGCAAAGCCAAAGTCTCATTATTTGAGACAACTGAAATTTTTGGCCTATAACTTTTTGATTTGCCCCAAAGCACCCATGAAACATCAAACCATAAAGGCCAACTTAACAATGTGCCACTGCGCCAGCCACAAAAGTCCTGTATCACTTACTGATGCCCCTATCACAATGTGCTACTTTCATATAAGCTTTTTTAAAAATGAGGTTCAAATTCAAAAGCACAACCATTTTAAAGAGATGACCATCTTCTTAAAGGCTATGTGCACCTTTGGGGCCAATTTTTATTTATTTATTATTGCATAGTACTCATTATAATGTAAAAATATTTTTTTCAATTGGTCTTTATTAAAAAAAATATGGAGTCCTTTTCTCTGTACAGAGCTGAGATGCTCTATTAGCAGGATCTGAATTTTCTCTCTGATCTGTCAGACAGCTAGCTGACAGGCTCCTTATCTCTGCTCTCTGACCTTGTAAACACTCATAACAGCTCAATCCTTATCTTATTGATAAGAAGGTACAGTAGCTTAAACAAGTGTTTAGATGAAGAGCACAAAGTGAAAGAGAAAGTAGGATTCACACAGCTAGAAAAACAGTTAAGTCTTTGTGACAGAACAGCTCAATATTTTTAATACAAACCAATTGAAAATATTATTGCTAGCTCAAAATGAGTAAAATGCAGTCATTAAAAAAAATGCCCCCGAATAGCCTTTAAGGGTTGCCATCTTTATTGAGGGGACCAGCTTTATACGCATGGATATATAAAAAAGTGGGGCAGTTTTTTTTATGAAATCATCTTCACAAAGTGTTACACCCTTCATATGTGTGCAATTATTCTTAGTAGGGACCATTTTTTGGGTGAGCCGTCCAGGTGCTGGTCCCAATGTATAAACTGTAATAGGGCATCCACAATCATGTGCCATTGATAAAAATGGTTTCTCCTCATGTGACAGTGGGAATTTTGGCATCTTCGAGCAGCATGGTCCACATGAGACTGCTACCTTTGAATCCCCTCTAGATATGTTTATGTTGCAGGAGCCACCTTCATATGGGTGGCCATCTCCATAAGGAAGACCTTCTTGATAAGGGTGACTATCTCCATAAGGAGGACCTTCTGTATAATTTTGAGGCCTGGGCCTTCTGCCATACCTCCCGCTGTCTCACCTGTTATATCCCCAGCATCTCCTGCCTTGCTGCCCGCTGCTGTCTCCCCCAGATGTGGCAGGTGTGTGCCTCCCAGACGCATCCACCGGCCACGCTGCCTCCATGCTTCATCCCATGCTGGCGTCTGATTGGCGCATGTGCCCGCTGCTTCCTGTCATTTATGCTTCCAGGGGCGCGTGCTTCCTGTTACAAGGTTAAATAGCAGCTTCCTCTTCCAGGAAGTTGCCTGAGTGTTGAATTAATAGCAAAGGTGTTTTGTTCTGATCTTCTGTGTTTGACCCAACCTGTTTGACCATTCTGTTTGCATGCTGCCTGCATAGACTACTGACCTGTCTGGCCCTGAACCTGTCTGATCCTCTGTACCATGCTACTATCTGTTACCGGCTTATGACCTCTGGCCTGTCTCTGACCACGCTTCAGCTTTATCAGATGCTGCCTTTACTTCAGTCTTCTCTGCAATACCACTTCCCACCACCTTGTCTGCTATTGGACTCAGTTCACACTAACTGAGGTTCTTACTGCAAATTGAGCTACTGGAGCGTCAACCATATTAGCTAATCCTGTAGGTAGTGGTCCAGTTTCTCTCTTGCTGTGTTCTGTCCTGTCCCCTGTGAGAGTGCTGAATAACACCCTAGGGGCTAGTGTCTGCCATCCCTTGGTTGACACGGAGAACCCACACTCTATGGTTTGACCAGTGGGTCCCACCCACTGGTCGTAACAATAAGATTGAACATTTCTGTAAGGAGATCTTTCTCTATAAGGGTGACCTGCTCCATAAGGATGACCTTCTCTATAAGGGTGAATATCTCTATAAGGAGAACCTTGTCTATAAGGGTGACTTTCTCCATAAGGATGACCATCTCTATAAGGGTGAACATCTATATAAGGAGAAGATTCTCTATAAAGGTGAATATCTCCATAAGGATGACCTTCTCTATAAGGGTGAACATCTCTATAAGGAGAACCTTCTCTATTAGGAAGACCTTCTCCATAAGGACAAACTTCTCTATAAGGGTGAACATCAACATAAAGAAGACATTCTATATCAGGGTGACCATCTCTGTAAGGAGGACTTTCAATATAAGGAAGAACCTCTACATAAGACTTTCTATATAAATGTAAATAAGGAAGACCTTCTCTATAAGGGTGAACATCTCTATAAGGATAAGCTTCTCCATAAGGACAACCTTCTCTATAAGGGTGAACATCAACATAAGGAAGATCTTCTATATCAGGGTGATTATCTCTCTAAGAAGGACCTTCGATATAAAGAACCACTACATAAGGAAGACTTTCTATATCAGGGTCACCATCTGTATAAGGAGAACCTGCTATATAAGGGTGACCAGCTTTTTTCAGACACCATCTTTGTAAGGGGAACCATTTTTAAATAGTCATCATTGTTATAATGGAAGCCATCTTCATTCTGTTATGAAGCCCTTCTTCTACAGTGTTGGCTCCTGGTTAGCGGCCCTCATATAATTGCTGCCTAAATTCCCCTTAAAGAGTTCCTACATCACTAACAATGTGTTAGTTTATGGTTCTATGGAATGTGCGGTTTGTAGTTTACCAGATGTAAATGTGTTTATGGATGTGTAATGACTATGGCTTGGATTTGGATAAGAATTTATGGCTTGTATATAATACTCCATATGTGGCTACACATACCTCCCTGTCTTCTAAGGGACGGGACTAATCATACTGTCAGCAGTAACATAAATCATGTTAATTACAAGTTCCCATGATGAAGGGTGAATGTCAAGTGCAGCCATGTTTATTTACGATTCCTTACGACGATCATGTGGCCAATGCTCTTGTCCTGGGCTAGCCGCAGCGAGGAGCTGAGCCGCTACTGCCTTACACTGGCAGTATTAATGGGGGTATTTGTTTAATAGTGTTCACCATAAATGATACGTTCATTGTATTCTGTGAGTCTGTATGATCATGGCAATACCACTTTTTGTTTTAGTTTTAGTTTAAATAACGCTGTTTTCTTGTGGGATTTTACTGGTACCATTTTGAGGTATGTACATAATTTTTGATCCCTTTAATCAGTTTTTAGGGAGGTATGATGAACAAAAACCTGCAATTCTGGCAATTTTTTTTTACTTTTTTCTTATTAACAAAGCAACTTTATAATGCAGGTCAGTACGATTACAGTGACCACCAATTTATATAGGTTTTTTTATAGTTTCACAAAAAATGTATGTTACTGCATTCAATGACCCATAACATTTTTATTTTTACAAGGGCGAAGACGTGTGGAGATTTATTTTATGCAGGATGAGTTGTAGTTTCTTCTGTTCTTCTGGCACCATTTTTGGGGTACATATTTTTTTTAATCACTTTTTACTCTATTCTTTGGGAGGTGAGATGCACAAAGAGATTAGTTTTGGCACTGGTTTGCGCTTACCGCATAGGTTAAAAAAAAAACATAACGTTATGGTTCTGATTGTTACAGACCCCACAATACCAATTTTGTGGGGGATTTTTTGTTTATTTTTTCCCGGTAGGGGTCTGTAATCAGTTACTTTTATTTCATGTACAATGCACTGCAATACTTCTGTATTGTAATGTATTATACCTCTCATGGCCTTACAGGCTTCCGTACATAACCCAGAGGCTGCCATGGCAACCATCACTTCTCCCCCGCGATGCATCATTTAGGGCAATGAGGCACAGAGGAGGTAGCCCCCTCAGCATTCACTGCAGCATCTGAGGGGTTAAACAGCCAAGATCAAAGTTCTCTGATCCCAGCCATTACCGCGGGGCCTCAGCTGTCAGTTAAAGCCATTTTGCGGCAACTACTTCTTGCTTAAGACATACTGGAAGAAGGGGTGCATCCTCCATTCACTGCATGGCAGTGCATGCGAGGAGAGTTGAAGTGAGGATAGCCACCGTGAACCACTACCACTCCTATCAGTCCCACATCTACCCCTCTACTTCTCCCGATTCTCCTCTGTTGGCCTCTGCAGTTCTGATTCTGGGCACCAAGAGTCACATCCTCCCGATCTGATATTGATGACTTATCCTCATGATAGGTCATCAATATCACGAAACTGGAATACCCTTTTAACCTCTTCCTGACATTTGACATACATATACAGTGCAGTGCACCATGCAGTGAATAGAGGACGCACCCCTTCTCACATAGTGTGCACTCTGGACTTTCTGGGGCTCCTGATATGAGGTAGACGGTTGTAAGGCAGGAGGTCAGATGCAGGGCTGGTGGAAGGATGATGAAGTCAATGACCAGGCCTGTTGGTTACAATAAATAAAGTCGTACAAACAGTAGTACTTCAACTCATTGGGCGTCATTTACTAGCATTTTTACACCAGTTTTTGGCGTGAAAAAAACACAAGATCCCCTTTTGTGACTTTTTAAATGCCCGTGCGTCAGTATTTTCTTATACAGGCGTTTTTACGGCATCCTCGCCACTTGGGGGTGGCAGGGGAGTGACCCGGTTCCAACAAATTTACTAACATTTACACCTGTAAACTGGCATAAATGGCATACAACTCCTGTAAGGGCCTGGATTATTTTTATTTTACAACAGGGGCATGTACTGCTAAAGGTGTGCCTTGACAGTAACAGGACCAGGATCACCCATTTCCCCCCAAAAACAGAAATACCATCCATACAACCCAAGTCTTGGCACAGCCTGTATGTTCCCCAGACTGGGAACCTTGAACTCTTCAGCAGTCTCCTAATGTACCCACCAACCATGTCTGGGAGCCCATCCTCATCTCCACCGAATCTGGCAAAACAGGTTCTTTTTTCCAGGTTTTGTGATAGACCTGAACACAGCCCCTGGTCGCTAAAACTCCACTTTAGTGTACCAATCCAGTGTCTCTCTCATACTTCCCAACTTTTAAAAAGGCCAAAGAGGAACATTATCAGTAGCACACATTTTTTGACACAAAGCCACTTCTCTACTGTTGTCCAATAGACCCAGTCCGGCCCAGTCTACTGTCCCCCCACATAGTAGTTATGTCCCCTTATTGCCCCCACTTAGTAGTTATGCCCCCTTATTGCCCCCACATAGTATTTATGCCCCCTTATTGCCCCACAGAGTAGTTATGCCCCCTTAGTGCCCCCCCACACATTAAAATGCCCCATTCAGAGTAGAATGCCCTATTGTGGCCCCATACAATAGAATGCCCCTTTTTCCCCCACATACAGTAGAATGCCCTATTGTGCCCCCACATAGTAGAATTCCTCTTGGTGCCCCCACACATAGTAGAATGCCCCATGCTTGCCCTCACACACAGTAGAGTTCCTCTTTGAGCCCTCCACACAGTAGAATGCCCCTTTGAGCCCCCCACACAGTAGAATGCCCCTTTGAGCCCCCCACACAGTAGAATGCTCCTTTGTGCCCCCACACACAGTAGAATGCCCTGTGCTTGCCCCTCCACACAGTAGAATGCCCCTTTGAGCCCCTCCACACAGTAGAATGCCCCTTTGTGCCCCACACACAGTAGAATGCACCGTGCTTGCCCCTCCACACAGTAGAATGCCCCTTTGTGCCCCCATACACAGTAGAATGCCCCTTTGAACAACCCCTTTAATGTAAAGGCTGGTTGAGTCTTTCACTGCATTTTGCAATATGACCACTGGGTGGCGCTTTTGCTTTACATAAGAGTTCAAAGTATCAGTCAATATTTTCAAAATGTGTTGGCCTTGGCTCCAAAGCGTCACTTTTATAGACATAACCTGCATGGACCTGTGCCCAATGCAAGAAGGTCAAACATGCATCACTTATGCCAATCACTTATAGTACTTCAACATTAAGATCTTGCTTGCTGTCAGTGAATGGAAAAAGATGACTACACATGTTTGCCCCCACACACAGTAGTACACCCCTTTGTGCCCCCACACACAGTAGAATGCCCCTTTGTGCCCCCACAAACAGTAGAATGCCCCTTTGAGTCCGCCACACACTAGAATGCCCCTTTGAGCCCCCCACACAGTAGAATGCCCTGTGTTTGCCCCCACACACAATAGGAAAGAAAAACGCAAAAAAGGCAGCACCTGTGTGCTTACCACATCCGTATGTCCATTACGCGGCCCCGCCATAAAAAGATAAAATGTCCTATTCTTGTATGTTCTGTAGACAAGAATAGGGATACAAAGGGATACACACAGAAAACATTTTTATTTTTTTGCGGATCTGCGATTTGCAGACGGCAAAACAGATATTGTAGTTTGAATAGCCCTTTAGGTCTCTTTCGGATGAGTTTGTCCTGTGCGTAAATAACACTTCGTGTGTGCATGATTTCCCATTATGGACACTGCTCCTCTGACAGGATCACACAGCATTATATGGATTTAGGGCTCATGCACACGAATGTATTCTCTTTCTGTGTCTGTTCCTTTTTTTTTTGCGGGATCGTATGCGGAACCATTCATTTCAACGGGTCCGCGAAAAAAACGTAAGTTACTCCGTGTGCATTCCTTTTGGTATGGCTGTATTTCTGTTCCGCAAAAAAATAGAACATGTCCTATTACTGCATTACGGACAAGTATAGGACTGTTCTATTACGGGCCAGCCATTCTGTTCCGCAAAATCCGGAATGCACACGGACGTCATCTGTATTTTTTGCGGCTCCGTTTTTTGCGGACCACAAAAAAAAAATACGGTTGTGTGCATGAGCCCTTATAATGCTGTGTGTCTCTACATGACCTTATTTCTACAGAATTAGGCTAGGGCTACACGGCGCGCGACACCCGTCACAGCCCGGAACCCTGGCTAACGGGGATCCCATAGAAATGAACGGGATGCCGCGGCAGTCGCAAGAAATCCATCCGTGTTGGATTTCATGCAACTGCCGCGGCATCCCATTCATTTCTATGGGATCCTCGCTACCCAGGGATCCGGGTTGCGACGGGTGTCGCGTGACAACTGTCGCCGTGTAGCCCTAGCCTTATACTGACATAATGCTGTCATGATAATTCTGTAGCAGTAAGGTCTTTCAGAGACACACAGCATTATAAATCAGTATAATACTGTGCGTTCCTGTCAGAGGAGCAGAGGTCAGAATGGAAATCACACTTCACCACGCTCAGTGTTTCTTGCATTGAACTCGTTCATCTGTGTCTGGCCTAAGGGTATCTGCACAAGGATACAGTTTTTTTACAGTTTTACTGCACAGATTACTGTACGGTTTTCTGTGAGTTTCCGCACCAAAACTTGCGTTTTTTGTTGCGTATTTAAAAAGATTTTTATACTGATGACCTATCCTCAGGACAGGTCATCAGTATCTGATCGGTGGGGGTCCAACACCTGGGATCCATGATGATCAGCTGTTTGAGAAGGCACTCCTATGAGCGCCGTACATTGTATAGTGGCTTGGTATCGCACTCAGCCCTATCCACTTTAACGGAGCTGAGCGCGATACCAGGCACAAACGCTATACAATGTAAGGCACTGTGCTTGGTGAGCAGATAAAAGGCCGCAGCGCTCAGATACTGATGACCTGTCCAGAGGATAGGTCATCAGTATAAAAATCTCAGAAGACCCCAGTTTTGCTGCAGATCTCACCTTTGCATTGCAAAGGGCGAAATCAACACAAAAAATCCAATTGACATGCCGCGGATTTCAATAAATGCACAGCAGGTCAATTTCCGCACTGAATAAAAAAGCAAAGTTTACATGAGATTTGTCTTACGTCATAGACTTTGCTGGTACTTTATTACTCACACAGGAAACCGCATGGAAAAAACGTGCATAATCTGCACCGTGTGCAGGTAGCCTGATATGAGCGCAAAGAAACACCTCATATATTAGCAGCAGTGCATGAAATTCCTCCTCTGTGGGATCGGGTGAGGGGAGCATTTTACTGTTTATGAAACCTTTTGAACTTCTCGCCCAGGAGGCCACATCTGTGCCGTTTAGCCCCTTGGCTTTGATGAAAGGGAAGGAGTTAATCACAGGTCTCATTGGCTACAAATGATCACCTTCCTTCCTAGTGCTGACAGAAGTGAGCACAATATGACAGCAGACAACGGTGAGGACTACACGATCAATCACTTCCGTGACATCACGTAAAAGTGCCTGAATGTTACATCACTGCATGATTAATCTAGGATTGAGCGTACGCGCATAGGCTTCAACGTTACTGGGGGCAATGGATGGTATCGTTTTCTCTGCTGTACTGTAAAGGCTCCTTCGTCAAGTATTCTCTACAGTGTCACCGCCATACAATCTACAAAATACTGCTGCCACAATGCACACATATAACTATATAGAACCTCAATAATACTACCATATAGTCCTCAAATAATACCACCATACACTAATTAATTAACAGTGCTCATCTAATATCCAGATAATAAAGCTTTATGGGCCCCCAATAATACTGCTATATTGTGCTCAAATAATCAAAGAAAAAAAAGGGGATTTCAGTCAGCACATCCCAGTGTACAGGTGCACGTTGCTATTTCCTACCTGTTATGTGCCAACCTTGACTTCCGTAAAATCAGGGGGTGTTGGTTCCACATGCATGCTGGATCCACTCTGCCTTTTGCCATTTCTGGTGCTTCAAAGGCCTCCACTAATTCAGGGATGCAGGTACCAACATGCATGCCGAGTCCACTCGGCTTTATAGTTACACTAATTAAAATCATCCTATGGGGTAGAAGGGCTAGTCAGGAGTGCATGACCAAATGGAGTATCCACACCTCCAGTACAAACTTACAAAGAAAAAAAGGGGATTTCAGTTAAGCCAAGACACATAACATAGGTTGGCACATAACAGGTAGCAAATAGTGTTGGGTTCCCGTTCTACAGAGATCACCTTGACGATTACGTGGACGGGCTCAGATAATTTTGTACAAAATATATTTGCCAAGAATCTCTAATTTATTAAACCAGCATAGCATTAGCTTCAGAATACCTCATATCACTATGGCATTTTGTGCTTTATCTGGTTAGCAGTGTGCCGTTGCATTGTATGTATTTTCCTTTCCTTGTGCATTTAGCCATAGCAAAGTGCACCTGCGCACTGGGATGTGCTGACTGAAAACCCCCCTTTTTTTCTTTGTAAGTTTGTACTGGAGGTGTGGCTACTCCATTTGGTCATGCACTCCTGACTAGCCCGTCTGCCCCATAGGCTGATTTTAATTAGTGTAACTATAAAGCCGAGTGGACTCGGCATGCATGCTTGGTACCTGCATCGCTGAATTAGTGGAGGCCTTTGAAGCACCAGAAATGGCAGAAGGGACCCAGCATGCATGTGGAACCAAACACCCCCTGATTATACGGAAGCCAAGGTTGGCACATAACAGGTAGGAAATAGTGTTAGGTTTCCGTTCTACAGAGATCACCTTGATGATTTGGTGAACGGGCCCAGATAATTTTGTACAAAATATATTTG
The DNA here is from genome assembly GCA_900303285.1 of Rhinella marina. Classification (NCBI taxonomy): domain Eukaryota; kingdom Metazoa; phylum Chordata; class Amphibia; order Anura; family Bufonidae; genus Rhinella; species Rhinella marina. Next base: position 20,735 of record ONZH01028888.1, read on the forward strand.
CCAAGAATCTCTAATTTACTAAACAAGCATAGCATTAGCTTCAGAATACTTCTTATCTCTATGGCATTTTGTGCTTTATCTGGTTGGCAGTGTGCCGTTGCATTGTATGTATTTTCATTTCCTTGTGCTCAAATAATACCACCATGCACTATGAGTAAAGCTTATGCAATGCTCAGATAATAGACCTATATAGTCTCTCAATAATATTGCTATACTGTGCTCAAATAATACCAATATACACTAATTAACGATGCTCATCTAATATCCAGATAATAGAGCTATATGGGGCCCTAATAATACTGCTATATTGTGCTCAAATAATACCACCATACACTAATTAACAGTGCTCATCTAATATCCAGCCCCTCAATAATACTGCTATATTGTGCTCAAATAATACCACCATGCACAATGAGTAAAGCTTACACAATGCTCAGATAATAGACCTATATAATCCCTCAATAATACGGCTATATTGTGCTCAAATAATACCAATATACACTACCTAATAATCAAAGCTCACACAATGCTCAGATAATAGACCTATATAGTGCCTCAATAATACTACTGCATAGTATCCAAATAATACCGCCATACACTGACAGGAGTTGTCTTATTTGAGACTTTCATGACATAGAGATAGGATGTGCCATAAATGTCTGATAGGTGCAGGTACCACTTCTGGGACCTGCTCCTATTTCAAGAACGGGGCTCAGCCGTAAACGGAGAGCAAGCACATGAGTGATGTCTCTATTCACTGCTACGTCTGGGTCTTCCGAAAATAGCCGAGTCAGCGTTTGGCTAATTTTTGAACTGCTATACCAGTGAATGGAGGGTGACTGCAAACGTGTAGCATGCTCTCTGGTCTTCATATTGGAGCGGGTCCTAGAGGTGGGACCCACAGCTATCAGACACTTATGGCATATCCTATCAATACACTATAAATGCTCTGGATGGCCACATAACAGATTTCAGGACCAGGGTTTCCTGGCATTAGAGAAATGTAGTTTCTTCGACAGAGCCTGGAAAGGGTGATGGAGGCTCCTGGGCATTTGGCTCTTTCAGACTACCCCTTTAAGGGCATATTGCTCCAAGCAATATAGAGTTTTTAACCTTATTCTAGATGAACAAAGCTAAGTATTCCCCCATCCCCTGTTTGAACTTGAAGGGCTTGTTTGTTTTTCCTACCTTACAATGTAACTTATATATACAGTCATGGCCAAAAGTTTTGAGAATGATACAAATATTAATTTTTACAAAGTCTACTGCTTCAGTTATTATAATGGCAATTTGCATATACTCCAGAATGTTATAAAGAGTGATCAGCTTAACAGCAATTACTTGCAAAGTCAATATTTGCCTAGAAAATGAACTTCATCCCCCAAAACACATTTTAACATCATTGCAGCCCTGCCTTAAAAGGACCAGCTAACATCATTTCAGTGATTGCTCCATTAACACAGGTGTGGGTGTTGATGAGGACAGGGCTGGAGATCAATCTGTCATGATTAAGTAAGAATGACACCACTGGACACTTTAAAAGGAGGCTGGTGCTTGGCATCATTGTTTCTCTTCTGTTAACCATGGTTATCTCTAAAGAAACACGTGCAGTCATCATTGTACTGCACAAAAATGGCCTAACAGGGAAGAGTATCGCAGCTAGAAAGATTGCACCTCAGTCAACAATCTATCGCATCATCAAGAACTTCAAGGAGAGAGGTTCCATTGTTGCCAAAAAGGCTCCAGGGCGCCCAAGAAAGACCAGCAAGCGCCAGGACCGTCTCTTAAAAGTGTTTCAGCTGCGGGATCGGGCTACCAGCAGAGCAGAGCTTGCTCAGGAATGGCAGCAGGCAGGTGTGAGTGCATCTGCACGCACTGTGAGGCGGAGACTCTTGGAGCAAGGCCTGGTCTCAAGGAGGGCAGCAAAGAAGCCACTTCTCTCCAGAAAAAACATCAGGGACAGACTGATATTCTGCAAAAGGTACAGGGAGTGGACTGCTGAGGACTGGGGTAAAGTCATTTTCTCTGATGAATCCCCTTTTCGATTGTTTGGAACATCTGGAAAACAGCTTATTCGGAGAAGACGAGGTGAGCGCTACCACTAGTCTTGTCTCATGCCAACTGTAAAGCATCCTGAAACCATTTATGTGTGGGGTTGCCTCTCAGCCAAGGGAATCGGCTCTCTCACAGTCTTGCCTAAAAACACAGCCATGAATAAAGAATGTGTCAAGGTTGGGGTACACAGAAAGGGAGATGTGATCCCTGAGCTCTCCGCAACCCCTGTCCCTGCCTAATTGCCTCCGTGTCCTAGGCGACACGGCGACAACCACGAAGACTGCAATTACACTTACTAAGGTGCAGGGAAAAGGGACAACAAACAGAGAGGAACAAAACACAGAAGAATGGTCAACAAGCCGCGTCAGAAAACCAGAGATAACGTAAGTACAAATCAGAAGACGGTAGAGTAGTCAGGTACGAGCCAAGGGTCAAATATAAGCTGTCAGGATACACACGATACAAGAGCACAAGCAGGTATAGCAAGGATTTGCACAAACCAGCAAGGAGCAAAGAAGAAGGCAGGTATTTATGCAGGGAGATATCCCACCCCCAGGTTCTGAATGGACCAGATTCGAGAAGCCACTCAGCCCAGCACCTGAGTATTAACCCTATGTAGACAAACAAAAACATGAAGATGGGCGTTGGCTCCAAAACAACTCCACAGTGTGAACATGGTTAAAGGCAAGGCGTAGGCACTGAACAGAACCACACAAAAACTCAGAATACCAAGCAAAATAGAAAACCTATGTTCTCCGGTGACCAGACCTGACAGAATGGTACCAGAATGTCTTCCGAGAGCAACTTCTCCCAACCGTCCAAGAGCAGTTTGGCGATCAACAATGCCTTTTCCAGCATGATGGAGCACCTTGCCATAAAGCAAAGGTGATAACTAAATGGCTCAGGGAACAAAACATAGAGATTTTGGGTCCATGGCCTGGAAACTCCCCAGATCTTAATCCCATTGAGAACTTGTGGTCAATCATCAAGAGTCGGGTGTACAAACAAAAACCAACAAATTCTGACAAAATGCAAGCATTGATTGTGCAAGAATGGACGGCTATCAGTCAGGATTTGGTCCAGAAGTTGATTGAGAGCATGCCAGGGAGAATTGCAGAGGTCCTGAAGAAGAAGGGTCAACACTGCAAATATTGACTTGCTGCATTAACTCATTCTAACTGTCAATATAAGCTTTTGTTACTCATAATATGATTGCAATTATATTTCTGTATGTGATAAAAACATCTGACAAACACACATAAAAACCAGAGGGCAGCAGATCATGTGAAAATATAATATTTGTGTCATTCTCAAAACTTTTGGCCATGACTGTATATATATATATATATATATATATATATATAGTCAGAAATAAATAGGGGAGTACACAGATCTCATAGAGCCCCATGGCAAAACTTAGTATGGGCCCCCTTGTATGCACCTAGTTACCCAGTGTATCAATCACTCCCAGGCAATGTAGAACATGCACAACTCCACAGACTTCTGCCAAATGTACGTGTTTTTTTTTTAAAATCAAGTGGATGAAATTTTATTGATATACAATTTGTAATAAAAAAAAGTTACCTGTGGCCACACTCACTTCATCCTACTAATATGTCGGATAAAGTGGAACAGGTTCTTCAGATATATGGCGCTCATTCTCAACACCATATTTCTGTATCTATTTGCATCAAAAACTGACAAAGTTAGCTGCCTGCAGCCACCACTAGGGGGAGCTAAGTAAATAGGAATGAATACAACTACAATGGAAGCTGTAATATTCTGTTTCCTTTGAGCTCCCCCTAGTGGCAGCTGTGTGAAAATATACTGTTTTCAAGTGAAGAAGAGAAAAACAAGGTCCGTGCCCGGTCCCCCCTCCCTCGGTACTCATAGCAGTCGCGCGGTCTGCCTGTTTAGCAGGTACCCAATGGGTCTGCTACATTTGTATCTGTTCCATGGACTCCCTTAAAGGGGTTGGCCGCCTTTTGGTTGTAGACATCCCTCCTACGTGCAGACCTACAAAGGGAAGCATACTTACCCACTCCCTGCTGCTGGGTCCTGGCTTCTTCTCTCCCCTGCCTTGACTGTCTCGCTTAGGTCCCCTGCTGTCAACATTCATTTGATGCTGCTGCAGCCAATGACTGGCCGCAGCAGTGATATTCCCTTCTTGCGGAATGTGAATTGGTCATGTGATGTAAGGGAGCAGATCACCGCTGCAGCCAGTCAGTGGACGTCGACGGTGGGTACTTGAGCAAGACAGTCAAGGCAGGGGAGTGAAGAAGCCTGGAGCCAGCAGCAGGGAGTGGGCAAGTATGCTTCACCTTTCAGGTCTGGCCAGTAGAATGGTAAGGGGATGGCGGTAGTCTGCCAAAAAGAATCCCAAAAAGTGGCAACCCTTTAAATAACTTTTTACAACATTCCACAAATGTCCCGTTAATGGGAGAATGACTGCTGGGATTCCAATTGTTAAAACGAAGCAACAGATGCTGACAATGCACTGTGACCTAAGGTCCATTACTGCTTAGTTTGGTTTTTTTTGGGGTCAATGGGTGACCCCAACAAGAACCAGAGTGACTTCAGTTTGTATAATGGGATGAATTAGTTTTACTCCTTGATCTGCGTTATATGTTCTTAAAGACTAAAAAGTTGTTAACAAAATAAAAAGTTTTTTATTGTAGATTTTATAGATTTTTTTAATGAATTTTTCTGTCTACCATTGCCTTTTATTTCACATAGGATTCACGCATGCACCTGTATACCAGTGACTGGCGCCGCGCTGTTTAGGGCTCAGTGGCACTACTCCCATCATTTGGGAAGGTAATTGTGGAAGGAGGGGCAGAGGAGCAGATGTAAGGGATTAGCTGCTGGGCTTCCCTCTTTCCACCTTCTATGTTATAATTGGTCGCCCTGCTGCTGTCTTCCCTCTTCTCAACTTCTCTATCAGATCTGCTGCTGTGGAGCACAGTGCAGCTGCCGGGGAAGGAGCCTCATACATCACCCCAAAGGAGGCCAATGAGAACCTCAGGAAGAAGCTGAACTTTACTGTCACCTTCCAGAGGACCTTACCATTCCACTGCTAATTATTACTAATGAATCTACTGGTAAGAAACCTTCAATTCTCAATAGAGAGAATAGTGATATTGTATGTGTGATAGCTATAGATGCAGCAGAGCTGAGCTACTGAGTCTAAACTCATGATGATATAACGTGTTATTGGTGGTTTACATAGGACTGCTGGATAACACTTTTTTTATAGCATCTTAATTTAGGGAATATGCTCAAACCATGTGGCATCCAAGTATGAAAGAATACATTCAGCTCTGCTACATCTGTTTATTTCTGTTAAATGAAAGCTACACTTTGCTATAATAGTGTTTGTCTAATAAACTTTGTAATGTGTTATAGTTAGAAAGATAGGGAAATCAGTATGAGAAGGATAGATAACTAGATAGACAGATAGATAGACAGATAGATATGAGATGATAGATAGATAGATAGATATGAGATAGATAGATAGATAGATAGATAGATAGATAGATAGATAGATAGATAGATAATTGATGGATAGATAGATAGATAGATAGATAGATAGATAGATAGATAATTGATGGATGGATAGATAGATAGATAGATAGATAGATAGATAGATAATGGATGGATAGATAGATAGATAGATAGATAGATAGATAGATAGATACACATGTGTGACTAAAAGCATTTTTTTCATTTTTCATTGATTTTGGAGTGCTGCCTTTTTGCTATTTTTAGATAGGTAGATTGATGATTGAGTGATGGATAGATAATAGATAGATAGATAGATAGATAGATAATTGATTGATTGATTGATGGATAGATAGATAATAGATAGGTAGATAGATAATAGATAGATAATAGATAGGTAGATAGATAATGGATGGATAGATAGATATTAGATAGATAGAGAGACATAATTTTTAGTAGATCTTTTTGAAGTGCTGCCACATTTTTATTTTGTGAATATTATAGCGCTGAGGACTCAGGTTGTAGTTGCTGGCAAGCTGCTGTGATATACTTTGGATGTGCGGTGCTGCTGTTCTTGGCTTGTACTTTGTACAGGTGATATATTTTGCACCTGGTGTTTCCAGTAGTTGTTCTGGCTTCTGGTTTTCTGCAGCAGATATGATAATAAGAGGCTGCAGTTGGTTGCACTGGGATGTGCACAGTATGGAGACTCATGGGCTCCGGGCTGCACACCCTGGCACATTGTATTGTTGGCAGCTTCTTGTTCTTGTCTTCTGTTCTTACAGTTACTTCATTCCTGATCTTGTACATGAGATGACCCAGTGCAGCACAGTATGAGCAAAATGTATGTAGCCATTAATACTGGGAGTTGTAGTTTCAAAATAGCTGGAGAGCCACTGGTTGGAGACCATTGTATTATATCTGATAGATTGTCTGCAAATGGATATTTTATTGCAAATGAATTATATAATAGATTGATATAAGATCAATTCAAATTAGCTAGATACATATGAGAGAGAGAGTTAGGAAGCAGGTAAAAAAATGATAGATATAGATACATATATATACGTATATAGATAGATTTATAGATAGATACTAGATAGAGGCTACATAGAGCTAGAAAGGAGGTACTGTAGATGATGGATAGTTATGAGATAGATAGATAGATAGATAGATAGATAGATAGATAGATAGATAGATAGATAGATAGATAGATAGTACAAGATAAATAGATAGATGCTCCAAAAAAGCTCCAAGATGATTGATAGATCATATAGAAAGACAGGTAGATACTAGGTAGTTAGTAGATAGATAGATAGATAGATAGATAATAGGCATAAAGACATAGAGATAGATAAATAATAGAGATAGATATTAGGTAGGTAGATAGATACAAGGATTAAGATATAGATACCAGATATAGAGATGCTACATAGATACAATATATTTATATATGAGACAGATAGAGACAGATAATAGATTATAGATAGATAGATAGATAGATAGATAGATAGATAGATAGATAGATAGATAGATATGAGATAGATAGATAGATGATAGATAGCTCAAGATATAGATACTAGATACAGAGATGCTACATAGATACAATAGATAGATATGAGATAGATATAGATATGAGATGGATAGATAGATAGATATCCACTCTAAGCAATCTTAGGAATGTGTATGGAGTCCATGTCGCTCTGTACTATGGCTTTTGGTGGCTCTGAATGATTCTGTATCACTGAGTTATTCCCTCCTAGGAGTGATGCCTCCGGTGGAGAACACCTCCATAGCGAGGTGTCTGATGAAGCACGCCAATCATTTTTTTTATCGTTTAGAATTCATATGAAATCTGACACACAGGTACAGTGCTACTGTACTCCAACCAAGTCCAGGGGTGCCATATGCGGGTGTTGGAAGCCATAGTACACTTGATTTTTTTAGCCAGTGTATTGAGATGAAGCACTCTTTAATAGAATACTAATATTTCAGATGTAGCAGAGTTGACTTAGTAACTAAACTCATGGTCTCCCTCATGTGCCTGAAGATAGTGTGGTAAATTTACCTGCAGTCCTATGGAAAGTCACAAATAATAGACTGTAATACTATGATCAGTCGAACCAAATGACAAATTCAGCTTTACTACATTTGTACGATCCCGGAAATATGGAATGTATTTGACTTTGGGATTTACTATCTATCATGAATGGATCAGTGGAGTTTTACTGCTCCAGATGCATTGAAGGTGTTTGCACAGGTTGGGCTCCTGCAAACAGTCTTATCTCCCAGGCCGGTAATGCAGAGTGGCCATTTTTCTCTGGCGCCCACCTCTATATTTAGGGTATTTTATCTGCCCCCAATCTAGGAGGAGGGTTAGAACAGGTTAATAGGTTTATTGCTCCAGCTGAAGAAAGAGATGAGTGTTTCCTCAAGAATTCCACTGCAAAAGGTGTTTTGGCCTGAAGCTATGAATCTCAGAAGCCGCTGTCAGTATGTGGAAGCTTCTCCACCCTGCATTCATCTCCTGCGCACCTGACAGATCGGTGCCGAGGCATCATCCCACTGATTAAAGGGACAGGAGGCTCTTGTGCTTGTCAGGACAAAGTCACCATAGGACTGTTTATAGCCAGTAGTCTGATATGGTTCAGTCACAGATATTCGACACATACCAAATGACATACTTAGCTATCTATCTAGGCTTGGACTGTCCCACAGGGGAACAGGTGAATCCCCCAGTGGGTCCTCAAGTAAGGTGGGCCCCTAGTCCCCAACCCCTGCACAAGTGGCACATGGCACAGCAGACTGACATAGGCAGGCTGAGATGCTATACTGTACAGTACATTACAGTACATTGCCTATGCTCATATACAAAACGCAGTGAGGCCAGGTAGTATACGCATGTAGCTTTAGTGTGGGACCCCAGATTGAATTTTACTGGTGGACCTAGATACCCCAGTCCAGCACTTCATCAATCTATCTATCTATCTATCTATCTATCTATCTATCTATCTATCTATCTCATATCTATCTATCTGCCTATCTATCTATCTATCTATCTATCTATCTATCTCATATCTATCTGCCTATCTATCTTCACGTTATTTAGATTTCATTACAAAATGGCTAAGCGACCTTGAATATATATTCCATTGCCTATACTGTACTGATCCTGAGTTACATCCTGTATTATACTCCAGAACTGCACTCACTATTCTGCTGGTGGAGTCACTGTGTACATACATTACATTACTTATCCTGTACTGATCCTGAGTTACATCCTGTATTATACTCCAGAGCTGCACTCTCTATTCTGATGGTGGAGTCACTGTGTACATACATTACATTACTTATCCTGTACTGATCCTGAGTTACATCCTGTATTATACTCCAGAGCTGCACTCACTATTCTGCTGGTGCAGTCACTGTGTACATACATTACTTATCCTGTACTGATCCTGAGTTATATCCTGTATTATACTCCAGAGCTGCCACTCACTATTCTGCTGGTGGAGTCACTGTGTACATACATTACTTATCCTGTACTGATCCTGAGTTACATCCTGTATTATACTCCAGAGCTGCACTCACTATTCTGCTGGTGGAGTCACTGTGTACATACATTACTTATCCTGTACTGATCCTGAGTTACATCCTGTATTATACTCCAGAGCTGCACTCACTGTTCTGCTGGTGCAGTCACTGTGTACATACAGTTAATCCTGTATTATACTCCAGGCTGCACTCACTGTCTGGCTGGTGGCAGTCATGTGTACATACTTCATTACTTATCCTGTACAGATCTGAGTTATGTCCTGTATTATACTCCAGAGCTGCGCTCACTATTCTGGTGGTTGTTACAGGAAGCAATAGTCAAGCTTGTTGTGATCCACACCTCTAACAGCCTCGCTGAGCTCCTATAATACAGTTAGTTTTTCCTGCACGCAGTCTCTTTAGAGCTCATTGTAAAAACACTTTTCAGAATGTGAATCAAATGATTCAGCAGAGAATACTGGTAGATTTGAGCTCTGAAACCTGCAGAATTGTGAATGCAGCTCTGGAGTGTTATTTCATTCTTTTGGGCTGCATTGCTGAGCATGGTGGTTATCCTTCTGTCATTTTCCTTTTAATGTTAGTAGATCGTGGTTCAAATTCATATCTATTGAGAACAATTGCATTTCATCTGATGCAAAAATAAGGCAAATTGAAACAAACTGTACATTTCCTAACATATATACTGTCCATAGTGCTGGAATTGCTGTGTTTTCATACAGGATGTGCAATTACTTTCTGACAAACAGATGTAGCAGAGTTGGACTTGTCAGATATACAGTAGCAGTGCAGAGGGGGTCAGATGGAGCAGTGCTCAAGTTGTCTGGATATTTTAGACTACTTTCACATATTCGTTTTTGCTGTCCGGTTTTGAGATCCGGCGTGGGATCTTAAAACCACAGCAAAATGCATCCATTTGAATAATACAACCGGCTGCATCCATTCAGAATGGATCTGGTTGTATTATATCGAAAATTAACATGTCCAAAAAATACTGATCCGGCACCATTGACTTACATGGTTTTTGGCTTCTTAGTTTCCCGCTTGCAACGCTTTTGTGTGCATCATGGGAATGTAACAAAGGGGAACGGAATGCATACTGGTGTCCTCCGTTCCCTTCAGTTCAGTTTTCTCCACATTGACAATAAATGGGCACAAAACTGAAGCGTTTTCCTCTGATGTGAAAGTAGCCTTATAGTTCTTTAAAGGGATATTTCAGTCAGATAAAGTTATTCCCTATCCGAAGGATAGGGGACAACTATTAGACCGGTAGGGGCCTGACCACTGAGCCGCCACGATCATGAGATCTAGGGTCCCATATGCCTACCGCTGCTTCATTACAGCACACAATGTCGGATTATAATAGGGGCATTTGGGTCGGCAGCTCCGGGCCCAGGGTGAGTGAAGGGCCCATCGCCATTCCAAACGCCCCATGTGCCACACACATCCACATATATGAGCACTGCCTCCTAAGCAGAGCACAGCGCTACTGCTGCAATAATAACAGCCGGCCTTGTCAGCGTAAGGAGCGAGGGAGAGTGAGGAGAGGACACGTCACTCACCGCACACCTCTTTCAATCACTTTGAAGCTGATAATTCCCGCCGCGCCCGCCCCGTCTGTGACATCACGAATGCCTGCCCCCCTCTCTCCAGCGCTAGCTTCATCAGCTCGTGGCCCGTTGGGTTTGTGAGAAGCATCTCACCAGAGAGTGGCTAGTCTAAATTTTGCGTCTGTTCAATTTCTTGTGCTGTGCATTGGGCACCTATGTGAAGATAGAGGCACTCAGGTAGAGCAGAAGCAGTGGCAGAGAGACCAAGGCCAGCAGCGGCAGCCATTTTAGTCAGAACAGAACCAAAGCTCCAGACCGGTTCCTCAGATACAGAGATTAATAATCCACCATCTTGATTCCCAGATTTGCCTGTCACTTTAATGAAGTCAAGTTGGGGTAGGTTGAGGTGCCTTGTTTGATTTTACATCAGTTAAAGTGGTTGTCCTGGACTTTGATATTGATGGCTGTCCACAGGATGAGATTGGTGGGGGTCCAACTCCCAGCACCTTGCTGAACAACTCTTTGGGGGAGACCACAGCGCTCTTGGGAGCATTGTGGCCTCTCCACACCTTACCAAGCACAGCGCCGTACATTGTATAGCGGACATTGTATTTTTTGTGGACAGTCTGTAAAAATAGGTGACTGTTCCTGTGTCCCTGAAAAAAAAATAGATGTGTCCATTTGTACATTTTCCAAACTTGTTATACGTAAAATTGGCTTAGTTGCCCATAGCAACCAATCAGATTCCACCTTTCATTTTTCAGAACTCCTTTGGGAAATGAAAGGTGGAATCCAATTGGTTGCTATAGGTAACCAAGTCAGTTTTCCTTTACACTAGTTTTGATAAATCTCTTGCTCTAATATTTAAAAAATATATATTTGAATGACCATTTACCATTGTTATAAAACCTTTAATAAGTGGGTGAAAGTTTGCTAAGAATTTCATGTTGTATAGTTGTCTTTAAATGTTTATTATAAATAGAAATGACTATGGGGCAGAACACAGAAAGGGGGGGGGGTCAATGATAAATAGAGGAAAGAGGCCTAAATTCGGGGAACAGCCCCAGACCTATAATACACTTAATCCGCCCCTGACAGCACATATCTATTTCCAATAAGACTGAACCATTTACAGCTTGTAAAAACTACTTAGCCCACGGGGATACCAGTAATGCCAATGAGGTCACGTACTGCCGAGGCTAGGCACTATAGGATGAAGTTGGTAGAAAGCAGCAAACTGGTATCCCTGAAAAAGAAAACCATGTTTTTCTGAAACACGTCGGATTAGAGTGTCCTGGTGTGACCTCCAGAGCGTCAATGGGGGTCTCACGTCGCTGCTATTGTGGTCTTCAAAATCAAGTGCACAAAATGCTACCCTAGCAGAACCAAATACCACAGTGGAGCACAAAACGACTGAACTCCCCCTTTGCAGTATTCAACTGTATCACCACCCTGAGGACAGCAATGCAGGTCAATTCAGGAGGGCACCTACAGCCACTGGCCATGAGGAGGGCTCTGGCAGTCCCCTGAGCATTGGCCCGCCAGGAAATTTCCCTGTAGGGTCTATGGCCCGTCCCTGATGACAGATAGGAATGTGAATACAGAGTCAGGTTTCAAGTTGGCTGACAGGTACTATATATCCCCTATATGTGGATGTTATTAATACAATATTAGGTTGATGCTTTTGTACAGAGAGTTACAAGTAGCGGCTTATGGCTGTTTAGCCTCAGCAACACGTGACCTGGTTGGTGCAGTGCCCCGGAGGATGCTGCTGAAAGGGTTAATTTAATGTTAGCATGTTAAATGTTGTGATTTACTGTTAAAGCACTTATTTCTTTATATACTGTGTATTCCTAATAGCAATGTATGGGCAAGATATTGTTAATACTGGCAGACCTGGTTAGGTTGCCAGGATGATAGACTTGGCCTGCCCCCCCGGGTGATGGACTTAGTTGGTTAGTTAGTGGAGTCTTAGCAGAGCTACAGGCAAGACTTACAGGCGCAAGCTCCTGCAAACTAGGTCCAAGTCCAGAGAACCTTTCTCTCTGAGACTACAGCTGCCAAAAAAGTAAGTTTATCATCAGAGGACCCCTGAAGGAAAAAGAGCTGACATCTTAGAAGGTCCAGGACTATAAAGGTTGTCAAGATAACAACAGCAAGGTACAGCTCGTCTACAGCAAAAGACTTGACTGATGTGGAAAAGGGTATATTGTGTCCTAATCTAACCAGAATTCCCCTTTAAGTATACCTACTGCATTATGTTGACAAAAGCTAGGCAGCTCCAAACATTTAAATTACAAACTCATCCCTGCTACATGTATTTTTGGTAACAACTCTATAACTTTTGCATTTTTTTTTGTAATGAGTTGGCAGGTGACACAGGGCTGGTAAACAGAGGTGAGAACATAGAACCCCCGCCCTTCCTCCCCAGGTAGTAAGCCATAATTGGGGATGAATTATACAAGACAACTAGAGATGAGCGAACGTGCTCGTAACGAACACTGTACCACTCGTCTCCCCTGCGCTCGCATGGGTGCAGGCAGCCGCTTCCGTCCTCCTCACCCGAAGGAAGCGGCTGCCTGCGCCCATGCGAGCGCAGGGGAGCCGAGCGGTACAGTACTCGTTACGAGCACGTTTGCTCATCTCTAAAGACAACTTATCTGAAATTGGATAGCTGGGAATATCAGGCAGAATGCGCCTCCAGTCAATGTAGACTTTAGAATGTATATGAAATGTGAACGCATGCAGTTATGTCCCTGACACCACAATCGTTAGCTAAGGGACCTTTACGTTGTCAGGAAGAATTGCATAGTCTTTAGCGCTATTCTTGTTTCTCCAAAAATACCGGGAAACTGACCCCATTGATGTCAATGTGATTGTGTCCAGAAAATTTCGGTTCACTTCAGCCACTAGTCATTAAAGGGGTACTCCTGGGCGGGGTACCTTTGCAAAAAAAATATATATTTAAATTATTTTCAATTTAAGGACAATTATCATTTTTCTCAGTTGTTTTTTATTTTGTTTTTTTTTCTGTCGATAACTTCTTTATTTTTCTGTTGAATCATAGTTTTTAATTATACCATGCTGACGTACTTATCACTTACAGATTAATTTGCAGTAATGGGGGAAAAAGCTATTCCACTAATGGTTCTTGTACTTTTTTAGTCAGGCAGATGATTAGCATGTTACTTTTATTTTATTTTATTAGTCAATTATGGCAATATCAAATATGTATGTTTTATTCATTTTTCACTACTTTTGCACATAGTAGCACGTCTTATCCAAAAACAATGATTTTTTTAATGTCATCGCAGAGTCAGAACTTTGGGGTAGATGGGACGCACTTTCAAACGGCGATTTCGGAAAACTAAAAGTTTGCGGATTGATTGCGAACTCTCCACATTTTTGTGGATCTGCAGCAAAATTGTCAGGTGTGATTAAACGCATAAAATATAGACAGCAGCTTACTCAGCTTAGAGCTCCCCTGCTGCTCCGACATGATGATTCCCTGGTCTCCCATAGGCCTCTTGTGAAGGCATGACAACATACATTTAAGACTGCTGCGGCCAAGCACAGGCTGTAGTGGTCACAGGTGTTGGCACATCATCGCTGGAGCTGCAGAAATCGTTGCAGAGGATGGTGGTGGTAGTGGTTCTGATATTATGTGTTACAGTGTACTCCCTCAGACTGTTGCTCCCTGGGGATCGTGCAGTGGAAAGATGGTACAAAGAATCAGGCCAAGATATGAATGTAAAATATAAATATAAATAAAAGTCTCTCTTTACTTAGTGCAAAGAATAAGACATCCAGCAGTAGATTGGACAAAGTGCAAATTCTCTCCCGAGATGATGAGGTGTGGTGGCACCTCTGGTATGCCATCTTGCTGATGCCTCTGTCCTGAACTTCTGGCTACCAGCTGTAAGCTGGCACTTATGAAAATGCAGGCTTTTCAGTTTGCCTGAACTGAACTATGGTGATGAGTGTCTGAACCGTAGTCCCTCACCCGCAGCAGGGTCTGTAACGCTGTGGTTGATGGACACTGTAGCTTTTGGTGAAGCTCCATCTTTTCAGGTTTCCTGGTGTTCTTGCAGTCTCTCTGGAGTAGTGGTGTCACAGGAGAAAAGGATCTCCTACTGAACCATAAGACCCTAGGAGTTGGAGCAGTAGGACTTATGTCCTTGCTCCTCACTGTCCTAGCTAGAACACTTCCTCCTGGTAGGAAATGAAATAGGACCAGCCCACTCCTACCAAGAGAGGAGGAACTGGGTGGTTAACCCTGTCCCTGCCAACCATACCTCATCAGCTGTAGTACATAACATAAAACAATATAATATATATACATATATATGTATTTACATGATGGTAAGGTGAGTATACAAGTTTTTTTTTTTTTTTGTTTTTTTTTTACTAAGGCTTTCTGCTATTTTGCTTCAGAAAATTACCCCAGCAAATTTGTTGCGTATGAACCTACCCTAAGGAGGGTAGATTGTTAGAATAATCCCTGCAGTCCTGTATAGAACCCCAGATAACATATGATAATACCATCGGCTGTGCCAGATCACAAACTCAGCTCTACTATCTGATGCATGAACGAATGCTGACTCATACAGTAATGAGGCTGATGATATAACTCAGCGTCGTGCAATAAGATAATATCTAAAATTAAGGTATGTACATGTCAGTGGTTATGCAATCCCTATAAATCTCACTGTCACACGTGGCGGTGTAATCCAACCTGTGGCTCATTACAACAACTGTGAGACACAGTTGTTGTCCATGCTCAAATCCATGAAAAGGTGGTCAGTGATGCTTCCGTGAAGATGTCCGTGATGGATCCGTGTGTGGTCCATGTGTCCATTTTTTGCTGTCCATGTGTCATCTGTGTTCCACTGACACTGCATCCGTGGTTTTTCATGGATTATAATGGGCGTAATGGATCCGTGAACACCCGTGGACTGTGGTAAAAAACTGATGTCTGAATACACACATTTAAATGAATGGGTACATGTGCTGTCCATGGAGAACACGGACAGCACAAGTACTTGGAACACTGACATGTGAATGAGGCTTTATACTGGATTACAACCTAGAAATACCTCAATGTGAAATTTTAGGTCCAACATTCTGTCTTGATTTATTTCTTAATTTATCTTCAAATCCCCTTCATAAGTGCAGAGTTACATGATACAATTCTGTATGCCTGCAGTCACCACTAGGGGAGCTTAGGAGATTTCTACATACTGTGCTACTGTTAAAGACAATTTTTTAATATATTTTAGGATAAAAATCTTTTTTTAATTTTTTTCAATAATTTTCAACGTTTTTTTTACAGCTGTCACTTGCAGTGTATTTGCAGTGTATTGCTTTCTGTTTTTCACTGAATCTGTTAGGGAGCTGCTCTGATGGCTCCATGTGTAGCGCTTATCTCTGACCTCCCTGCAGCTCATAAACATTCATTATGGCTAACTTCTTATCAAACTGAAAAAAAAATGGCTTAAAGGGCATCTGTCAGCAGATTTGTACCTATGACACTGGCTGACATGTTACATGTGCGCTTGGCAGCTGAAGGCACCTGTGTTGGTCCCATTTATGTGTCCGCATTGGAGAATGCAATTATTGCCTAAACACACATGTCTAGGGAGCTGGGAGATATTCTTTAAGCAAAAGGGCGACTTTCTCTTTAAACAGCTGATCGGCAGGGGTGCAGGGAGTAGGCCCCCCACGATCTTAGGTCATCAATATGAAAAAGCAGATAACCCCTTTAAATCTCGAGCAGTGGTCTTCAACCTGTTGTTTTCCAGCTGTTGTGAAACTACTGCACCCATCATATTCTAACAACTGCTAGTGAGCTGCTCGGCTCATAGATCCTCCTCACACTATCTTCCGATGATCTCAGTGAGATGTTAAAAGTCTTACAGACTGTGGACATAGTCCGGTCACAGGTGCAGTTTGCTATGAGCAGTATCGGTAGAGGGCACCAGAGAGGACATATACAGTATTTTTCAGAATATAAGACTCACTTTTTTAGCAGGGAAAAATTGGCTAAAAAGTCTCTGCATCTTATAGTCTGCAGTCAGGGTACCTCAGCAGTGCCAGACCTCACTGACTGCTTTCTTATTCATCTGGCAGAGCACTCATACAGGGCTTTGCTGGATCAATGAGATTGCTGTGTGTCTGCGATCATTCAGCTCATGGAGAAGACTATGAGGAACACAGCTCTCCTCATGCTGAAGGTCCCCAGGCAGCAGGGAAATACATGAAAGCCCCGACTTCCTGTAGATAAAGAACTTTTGATGATGTCATCAGTGGGAGGAATCAGACCAGTAAGAAAAGGAGGTACACGGCGGGTACTGTATCGTACTGTACACTGTAACGTGTGATGTTTATTGTGATGTTCATACTTCTATCATGTGTCCACATGGAGGTGACTGTAAAAAATTAACCCCCTCTACCCTAGAATATTAAAGTGACATTGACCCCTCTTCTTCAGTAAACCACCAAAGAAGTTCTAATTAGTAGAAATTATATTTTTTTAAATTTTCTATTGTCGAAACCTGAGGTGGCATCTTATAAGTAAAAGAGTTCTCTGCGCATATTTTCCAAAGTATTAAAAAAACGGTTTAACTTTTATAACAAATGAGAATGTTTGGGGCACTTAGAGGAACATGTGGGAATTGCTGTATTTTAACAGCTAGAGAATCGCAGGTTGAAGACTTTAAGTAATTTCCAAATAGCAATTCTTATCCGAGTTAGGATTTTACTCAACAGCAGTACCCATCTCCCTGCTCGATTCATGTCACTGATGTCAAGTCATAGGAAGCCGGTACTGTGTGACTAATAATAGTAATGTAATAGCTTCAAAGTCCCAACAGACTAGTTAAACGTTTCTATAGTGTTATTCACTGACATAGAACTGCAGTACCCTAACTCACACTGCAGAGCCTCAGTGTATCCTGCATGATGCAGTAGTCCTGTGTGCAGAATATCCAGTGTATTCCAATATGATGCAGCTTGCCTTCCCTGCCTCCTGCTTGTGATAGATTTACCCCTGTTAGCTCTTACAAGCAGAAGGCAGGAGAGAGCAGTGTGAAGCTGCATCTCCTAGAGATACACTGGAGATTCTGAACACAGCACGCACAGATAACTTACAGTGTAAGTTTTAAAGGGTTATGACCATTCCAGCCTTTCATGGCCAAGATCAGAATAACCTTATTAAGCGTGGTCCAGAAACGACTGAACGGGCTGCACACCTAGCAGTAAATGGGAGATCTGCACTGATATGGGAGTTACAGGAACAGTGGAGCACAGCCTACCCGGCCATTTCCATAACTCTGACCACTGTTGGTCTGCGCTAGGGTTATTCAGATCTCAGCCATGAAAGGCTAAGATGGGAATAATCCTGTAATCATTGACAGGAGCTGATCAGTGCATCTGCAATATCACTGCCTTCTGGATTCCTTAAACAGGACAGAAATGATGCCGTCAGCAGCTCTCTTGTATGGGGAGACATGCCTAAAAACACGTAGAGCTGACGTCGGTGCAGAGCGGAGGTGTCTGTAAACTGTCAAGACAGATTTGATAGATGGTGATGTCATCGTGTAGTTCTCAGTATATCAGCCACATTGCAGAGATATCTCATCCTTACCCTAGGCACTGAGATTCAATATTCCAGCTGACATTTTTCTCGACACAATTTTTTTTGTAGGTTTTGTAGAATTTTTTGTTACAAAAGTTTTACTAAGCAACGTCTAAACAATGATAGCCACTTAGAAAAGCGTGGGCCGACCATGCTAGTTAAATCTCAGAGATAGGGCTCATACACACGACCATATCCATTTTGTGGTCCGATAATCGCATTTCCGCAAAACACGGGTCCTGACCATGTGTATGCCAATATTTTTTTCAAACTCCTCTAGAAATCTCCTATCCTTGTCTGCAAAACGGACAAGAATAGGACATGTTCTATCCTCTATGCGGGGCCGCGGAACGAACATACGGATGCGGATAGCACACTTTTGCGGCCCCATTGAAATGAATGGGTCTGCGTCCGATCCGCAAAAAATGCTGATTGGATGCGGACAGAAACTATACAGTAGTGTTTGCTAAGGTTAGGCAAAAACAGCAAATTTATGATGAGGCAAATACCGCAATATCGCTACATATTACAATATCTAGCTTCATTTTAAAAGTAAGAAAACAGTACAGGCTAAAAAAAAGAGACATACGCAAACACTCACTACATGCAGTCACATATATACTTGCATACATTTTAAGGGGAAAAAGGTTATTCTGCCACATTATATGCTCTATATTATGCTTTATATTAACACTTTTTTTTTTTGCAGATTTGCTTACTGAGTTCCAGCAGATAAAATGAGGACGGGGCACGGTGCACACACGATGGCTTTTGTGTCGCTCCTTGCGGTGACATTTTTCTTATCCAATCTTGGGCAGAGTCAAGGTAATTATTGTAGATGTGCATTATATTCAACCTATATTATATCTCCCCTGTTATCTGGTGTGCAGAGGTGAAACATATCTAAACCTATGTAAACTTAGTTGTTTATATATATTATATTGTAGTTGTGTATATATGTGACATTCTGTATAGAATCGATTTACATTTTTGGTATTGCCTAATGTTTTAGTAGATGGTTTATACTAGATTATACTGTATAATAAAGATACTTTCTTTGCAGGATTTATATTTTCTTGCTATGTGCTGCATTATTGCCTAAATATTTAATACTGGATCATTGACCTGCATAATCAGTATTTTATTGCAGGACTGATGTTATCTTCACCTTTTTGCATAGTGTTTTTTTTATATTATTTTCTGATTGTCTTTATGGTAGATGTGAACTACAGGGTGGGCCATTTACATGGATACACCTAAATAAAATCGGAATAATTGGTGATATTAACTTCCTGTTTGTGGCACATTAGTATATGGGAGGAGGGAAACTTTACAAGATGGGTGGAGACTATGGCGGCCATTTTGAACTCGGACATTTTGGATCCAACTTTAGTTTTTCAATGGGAAGAGGGTCATGTGACACATCAAACTTATTGAGAATTTCACAAGAAAAATAATGGTGTGCTTGGTTTTAACGTAACTTTATTCTTTCATGAGTTATTTACAAGTTTCTGACCACTTATAAAATGTGTTCAAAGTGCTGCCCATTGTGTTGGATTGTCAATGCAACCCTCTTCTCCCACTATTCACACACTGATAGCAACACCGCAGAAGAAATGCTAGCACAGGCTTCCAGTATCCGTAGTTTCAGGTGCTGCACATCTCGTATCTTCACAGCATAGACAATTGTCTTCAGATGACCCCAAAGATAAAAGTCTGAGGGGGTCAGATCGGGAGACCTTGGGGGCCATTTAACTGGCCCACGACGACCAATCCTCTTTATGCACTGAAGCTGGCACGTTCCCTGAGTTTTTCCAGGAAGATGGTGCACCACCACATTATGGGTGTCAGGTCCAAGCATTCCTAGATGAACAGTTTCCTGGAAAGTGGATTGATGTACATAGAGAAGTAAGGGCCCCATAGCAAGGATCACACCAGGCCCCCCACAAATTACAGAGGGTTTCTACCTAAACCCCTTACAATGACTCTTGGGCCATTTTTCCACTGCCTCATTTGTTAAAAGTAGTTCCTTTAGAGCAGTGATTTTCAACCTTTTTTGAGCCGCGGCACAATTTTTACACTTAAAAAATCCCGGGGCACACCACCAACCAAAATGGCACAAAATGACACTAAAACAGTACATATTATACATATAGTTAATAATATAGATTCTAAATGTATTTATACTCACTCAGTGTGAAACCTGGGCCTGTTTCGATGAACACAAAAGGGATATCCTGGCAGGAATGGTGGAAAGACACACACGAAGCTCTTCCTCAACAGTTCTCAGTCTCTCCCTGTTTTTAGTTTTTATCGCAGTCAAGTTTGAGAAGCCCAGCTCACATAGATATGTGGTTGAAAATGGGAGCACCTCAGATCAGCTTAATGTGCCCCCATCAGACCTCAGATCAGCGTATTGTGCCCCATCAGACCTTAGATCAGCGTATTGTGCCCCATCAGACCTCAGATCAGCGTATTGTGCCCCCCATCAGACCTCAGATCAGCGTATTGTGCCCCCATCAGACCTCAGATCAGCGTATTGTGCCCCATCAAACCTCAGATCTGCATATTGTGCCCCCATCAGACCTCAGATCAGCCTACTGTGCCCCCATCAGACCTCAGATCAGCGTATTGTGCCCCCCATCAGACCTCAGATCAGCGTATTGTGCCCCATCAAACCTCAGATCTGCATATTGTGCCCCCCATCAGACCTCAGATCAGCGTATTGTGCCCCATCAAACCTCAGATCTGCATATTGTGCCCCATCAGACCTCAGATCAGCGTATTGTGCCCCCATCAGAACTCAGATCAGCTTAATGTGCCCCCATCAGACCTCAGATCAGCGTATTGTGCCCCCATCAGACCTCAGATCAGCCCACCCAGCCACATAAGATAAAAATAAAAAACCTTTCTTACCTGTTCTGCGCTGCGGCTGCCCTCCGGTTCGCGCTCCGCTCTCTTCCCTGGCCCGCGCACACTATGACCTGACGCTGCGTGCAGCGTCAGGTCATAGTGCACGCCGCCGGGGAAGAGAGCAGAGCGCGGACCGGAGGGCAGCCGCAGCGCAGAACAGGTAAGTAAGATTTTTTATTTTTATATTATGTGGCTGGGTGGGCTGATCTGAGGTCTGATGGGGGTCTCTAAATACAAGGGGAACTTTCCCCGCGGCACACCCGACCATGTGTCGCGGCACACTAGTGTGCCGCGGCACACTGGTTGAAAATCACTGCTTTAGAGGGTAGAGTCCTGACCAAGTTTTCACCTCCAGTAGAAGAGGAGATAATCCCAACTAAGACTGGGCCCCCTCTTGCCCTGGGCCCCATATCAGTCGCCTGGTCTGCCGCTATGGTAGTTATGCCCCTGCTATCTATCTATCTATCTATCTATCTATCTATCTATCTATCTATCTATCTCCAGCTTTTATCTTGAGTATGGCACCTGAAATCTGCCCACACTCTTTCAATAGCTGTTGTTCCGCCAACAGCTCTCTCTCTTGACTCCCCCCCATGGCCGACCATATATGCGAATTCGTTGGGGAGAGTGGGCCAGGGGCGTAGCAATAGGGGAAGCAGGGGAAGCAGCTGCTTTGGGGCCCAGACCCACAAGGGGCCCCCTCAGGAGGGAGACTAATTGATTTTTTTGTCAGGGCCCCCTCAACAGTATTATACAATGACATTATATACAGTGACACTATAGGAAACGGATGGAGCGGCTGTCAGGCCTTGTCTGGGAGAGCTCAATCTTGACTAGTCACAAGAGTGAGGGTTGCATGTGAGTTGTGGGTTGCAAAGAAGTTTCTTGGGGGGGCCCCATTCAAAAATTTGCTGTGGGGCCCAGTTAGTTGTAGTTACGCCACTGGAGTGGGCCAGACGCTTCTAGAGGATTATTTCCTGGTGGAGCAAAAGGATTGGCCGAAAATATTCTTTTCACCCAGTCCCTGTCTCCTCTACACTAGTGTGTCGGCCAAA
The DNA here is from genome assembly GCA_900303285.1 of Rhinella marina. Lineage (NCBI taxonomy): Eukaryota > Metazoa > Chordata > Amphibia > Anura > Bufonidae > Rhinella > Rhinella marina. The sequence continues at coordinate 42,997 of ONZH01028888.1, forward strand.
CCCGCCGTTCAGGACAAAAGATAAAGTGTACGGCCATCTTTAGGTACGATATTGCTAGTCGTGACGATTCTCTACCAGTCATTTACAGATGTTGCAGTAGCAGTTTATGGAGAAGATGTCTTTTAGTGTTGAGCGAATCGAACTCCACGAAGTGGAATTCGATCCGAATTTCAGTGAAAATTTGATTCACCACAAAGCTGAATTTTCTCGTGCTTAATGGTAGTGAATAGATTTTCCCTGAATGGCTGTAAAAAATAAAATAAATCATACTTACCTCATCAATTTGAGTGCGAAGAGCCGGCCACTGCCATCTTCACTGAAGATCTCGCACGAAATCCTGACGTATCAGGTCACCATGCCGCCAACGTGATGACGTCATTGAGGTTTCACACTAGACCTTCAATCAAGATGGAGGCGGCCTGCTCTTCGCAAAACAAATGGATGATGGTAATTATGATTGTATTTTTTTTTATCGTTACACTGGATTATTGCTATCAGATGCGGCGATCAACAATGAACGCAGCATCTGAAGGGTACAATGACGGTTGGTGGCGCAATCACTGATCCCTGTCATCACACCCATTACTTACAAAAAAAATGCAGAAGTAATTTGTCACAAAGCAATTTTTTTTGTAAAACTCAGCGAATCAGCCGAATCAAATTTTTCAATACTTCTCTCATCACTTGTAACTTTTGAACAACTAGGAAAAAAAACAACATCCTTTTCTGGCAAGCGCAGTGTTGTCCTCACTGTATGGACTGTACGAGGGACTGTAGTAAGATTGATGGCTCCGCACTACAGGTGCTGTTATGCCCCATCTTGTGCTGGGAAGTAACTGTAGAAAGCCGCGAGCAATGAAACATAATACACACATACATTAAGGGGTTGATGAGTAATGCCACCATAGAAAATAAATCGTAATGAGAATATAGTGAACTGTTAGAGCTGAGATTGAAAGATTTACCTTTTCTGATCAGAAAATACTATTTTTTGGTAAAAGGCTGTAAATCCTATTAGCTTTCAATCAAAATCAGAACTTCTCAATTGTGATGTTTCTTCTGAGTTCATAATAACAGCTGTGGATTAGGGCCCATTCACATGACGTATTTCTCTTTCCGCATCCGTTCTGCATTTTTGCGGATCAGATGCAGACCTATTCATCAGACCATGTGCTATGCGCTTCCGTATGTCCACAGAAAAGATGTCCTATACTTGTCTGCAAAATGTGGTCCGTGGCCCCATTCAAGTCTATGTTTCCGTAAAAATACGGATTATGTGCTGTGGTATTTGGTTCTGCTGGGGCAGTATTTTGTGCTGCACTGTGTTATTGCTGCCCCCCTACTTGTATTGTCCCTGCCTACTTGTGTTGGCCCGCCTTTTGTTAATTTGGACCCATCTGCAACATGGGCCCCTTATAGTTTTTTTGCCCAGGACCTGTCAGGGTGTGCAATACCTAGTGTGAACTGTGCCTGGGTTGTTGTGACACACCCAATTGCTTTTGTCCAGCAATGCAGGAGTTACTGTGCTCTGTAGGATTTGTTCTTCAGCTGAACTTGTTACTGAGATCAAGGCTGGTCCAATCAGCTTCTGGACCTAGCCTCTGATCCTGGATAAATGTCAGCTAGCTGCTCACTTCCTTGCTGGCTATTTCGGTTCATACCTGGATCCCAGCTCCCCTGTGTCGTCTCCTGTTTGTTCCCTTCCTAGTCCCTCTGATTGCGTACTTATCCACCCTCCGCCTGACCTTTGACTTTTGTCTTATTGCCGATTATTACTGCATTGCTGTGTGGTTCTGTCCTTGTTTGCTCCTTTGTCTGTTTTTAGTTGTTTGTCTGTCCTGTTTGGTGTTCCACTTATTCAGTATAGGGAACGCCATTGTGGTTGTCCGTGGCCGCCTAGGGCCGTCTGAGGCAAGTAGGTAGGGACAGTGGGTGGGTTCAGCCTCAGGGCCCATTGTCTTGTGTTGTCTGTACCCCCGAGTCCTGACAGGACCACTTTAAGCTCCCAGTCTGCCCCAATCCCCATTCATTGCTCCAAATGCTGAGCTACATTTAATTTCAGGCTGGCAGCTCAGGGGGCATGTCCTTACTGCTTTAGCTCTCTCCCTATGAGAGCTCAGGGGGTATGTCCTTTCTCAGGGGAAAGTCCTTTCTGCTGGTGCTCTTTCCCTGTAACAGACACAGCTTCCAACAGAAGATATGGCTGGTGGCAGTTGAAGATTTAAACTGAGCATGTGCGACCACCTCAGTGAGGTGGACAGAGAAATAAGGAAAAGAGCAGACAGCAGGTGGTGCTGTACATTTTATTAAATAACTCAGTGGCTGTACTAAATTTTTAATTACATGCACTTACAAAAGTATTCAGATCCAGGCGCTGGTTTGAAAAATGTACAATATTTTCTGTGGCACAACCACCTTTAACCAGAGTATCACCTGCTCTGGAGGGCCTGTCCTGACCTCTATTAGATGACCTATTGATCTGAATGGACAATCGAACACTTTCTGCTACGTTCCCACTGATTACATCTCAGCACTGGAAGTTCCAGAAGGGGGACACGTTATAGTCAAAAATACATAAAGGGGCTTTCAAGTAAGGATTGTCCAAGGTGGACAACCCCTTTAAGTTTAATCTTACATAACTGTTAAATCCACATTGTGTTTCTTTATTCAGAATTGTGGATGCCCCAGCAGGAAGTTGATTTCCCAGATAGTTAAAATTGGCTGAAATTAGTTTTTATTTAAAAAAAAATACATTTGAAATCTTACCAAAGTTCTGCACTGGTGTGAGAAAAAATGTCATTATGCCTACAAAATATCTTAAAATATAACTGCCGTTTCATTTATTATACCCTAATGGTATAGTACACCCTGCTGTATAAGTGCTTTTGTGCTTTAAAATTTCATCACTCTTAGTTTTACCTGCTAATAACTCCCACAGATGCAAGCAATTTTCCTATTCAGCAGCCCTCTTCTCAGAGTGTTGCCATGTGCAGGTCATCTCATAACAGAAGACGGATCAGCTCTGGGGGGAGGAGCTCAGCCTTGAGAGCCTGGTGCTGGGCTGAGGCAGAAAGTGGAGGGGGATGGGCTGCTTTACAGGCTGATATCTCCTGAATGGTACCAGCTAGAAACATGCAACTTGGCTTGTTTGAAAGATGACAGTCCAGGCTTTCAAGACCAATGAGAGCTCTAGTCCAAGCAACAGAGGAGAAATCATTGTTAGTAATCGAGTCGGGAATAATTATGAGTAAAATCTGCTTATACTTTCATTTTTAGCTTCATTCTCAGCATTCCAATTTCTATCAGTGATATCTCCCCTTGTACTAAACAGATTTATGTCATTTTGGTATTGTCTTAAAGCCGGAAATGTGAGCTTTCAGACAATACAAAGCCTATATTTCTAGCTGGTAAAAACCAGAGATATGAGCAGCTAAAGCATGCCGGATCTCAAAACCGGATAGTAAAAGCGCAGATGTGAAAGTAGCCTAAGTAGAATCCAAAACACAAGACGCAGCGCTGCAGATCACCCAACAGGGAAAATATTTGAACATTTTATTGGCTGCAGAAATGAACAGCGCATTTGGGGATGTTGCCAGTGAACCTGATGAAGGGCACGTTCCATCGCCAAAATGCGTCGTTTGTTTCTGAACCCAATAAAGCATTCAGATATTTTCCCAGTTGTGTGGTCTGCAGCGCCACGTCTTGTCTTTTGGATTCTATATACCAATATCAGGGCTTATGTGATATGTGGTGAAAGATGAGGCCAAGTTAAGCAAGGGTAACTTAGATGTCAACTGTTTTAACAGCTTTTGCAAATATGTTCTGCAAGTGAGTGCTTTCAATCAGGAGATCTCGCTAAATAATACAAGCTGCATCAATAAATAGCAAATGTCTAGAGTGAAAAACACCACAATATACAACCTTAAAGGGGTTCTGTAGTTCTTTAAAACTGATGATCTATCCTCTGGCCTATCCGTGGCCTTCTCTGTGTTTACCGCAGGCCCAGTGGCGTCACGACTAGTATCACTGGCCTGGGTGGGGCTAAGCTCCATTCAAGTGAACAGAGCTTAGCCCCGCCCAGGCCAGTGAAACTAGTCGTGACGTCACTGGGCCTGTGGTAAAACACAGAGAAGGCCGCGGCGCTCCTGCAGCGCCGCTGCCTTCTCAAACAGCTGATCAGCGGGGGTCCCGGGTGTCCAGAGGATAGATCATCAGTTTTACAGAACTGCAGAACCCCTTTAAACCTCATAAAATCTTAAAGGGGTATTCTCATCACATGAAGTAACAATTACGATGTGTACTAAACTAATACAAGCAACTTAGGGCGGGTTCACATCAGCGTTATGAATTCTGTTATTGCTTTCCGTTAATTACTGCTTCTGTCTTCTCCTGTTCCGGCAGAAGATCCATGCAGTAGCACAGGGAGCGAGAGTAGGAAGCGGCTGAGCCGCTTCCTCTATTAGTCCCAGCGGTCATGTGACCACTGGGGGAATCTGGGGCAGGAGCAGAGTTGCAGGGTCTAAGGAGACCCTGATCAGCTCTACGTGTGTTTAATTCCCCTACAACGGACTGTTTTTCCTTGTAACTGGGGCTCCTGTGGATGCCCCAGTTATAGTGGAAACAGTAAAAAAAAAAAGTTAAAAAAAAAACGTCATTGTCCTCCAGAGGTCTTTTAATGACTCCAGATGTCTTTTAATGAGGTCTTTAATATGTCCTCCTGGTGGACATATTACGGTATGTGCCAAAAATAAATTTAAATATAAGTAAAAAAAAAGTGTAAAATACAAATTCAAAAATGTAAAAAAATAATAAATAAAACATGCAGTCGCCAACGGAAACCGACACCATAGTCGCCCCGTGCAATAATTAATTTTTATGTCAGTTTTAAGATTTAAGAAAGAAATGAAAATCTCTATAAAAACCATTCTAATAAAGTCCTAAGTGTCAAGTAAAAAAAAAAAATTGCAAAAATTATTTTGGTAGACAAACCAATAAAAAAGTTAGGGTCACTAAACCACCATGTGCACAAAATCACAAAAAGATGCCTGGACATTCAGGACTTTTGTAGGCCCGGTCATGAAAAGGTTAATCAGAGATGTTTGTTGTTCTTGTCTGCGAGTTGGGATGCAATGACGGGGATCATATTCCTCCTCAGCGGTTATTTTTTCCCTAGGCCAGATTTGTTGTTCAGACGTTTATAAAAGAGTTTACAGCCCCTGTAGATGCACAAATGGCATATATTTTGATTGTTACCATACAAATACTAGAAATGGCTGAACTGATTTTAGCATCTTAATGAAAAAGGACAAATTTAATGCTGTCTATACACGTGCATTTCGAACAACAGGTATCTCCTCCAACTCCACTGTTAATACACAAATACTTTGATTGGCCAAAAACATATTTATTTCATATGGAGGAACATCAATCCACTGTCAGACAACACTTCCATTTTGCCCTACAGTAAAGAGAGACGTTTATTCTATTATCTCTGGCCTGGATACTGATTCTTCCCCCATACACCAGCCATTGCATTATACACACTCTGCCTTGCGCCCATCCAGTTGAAAAAAGGACTAGAATTGTTGGTAATGGGAATGTTGAACTTCAACATGTCCAATCCACGTTCTAGTGGTAGACACTGGGGCACTTCATGAGACCATCAATGGGATCAATTTACTTTTACTTGACGTGCATGGCCATATTAAAGCGTTTTGTCCACTTTTGACAATCCCTTCTCACATGAAAAATCTTCTGATGATTAGCTGTTATCATTTGGGTGGTCTTGATTTCTTGATTTCTTCTATAGTGAAGCACTTCACTATATCCAATGAAAATAGTGGGCCAATGAAGACATACTGGTATTTTTAGAGGGAAACCCCTCTCATTGAAGAGGCTGGTTAACAAATGGGGTCTCACACAAGAGACTCCCTTATTTCTTCACTGTATTAATGTTATCCAATAGGCCAAACAGATTGATATGAAACTGCCCTGTAGCCTGATATTTTTGGCTTCTGGTATGGAAGTCCACAGAGTAGTCATTAATTAGACGTTTTGGGTACCCTATTTGTGATTCCGAAGACCTTCCCCCATATACAGTACAGACCAAAAGTTTGGACACACCTTCTCAAAGAGTTTTCTGTATTTTCATGACTATGAAAATTGTAGATTCACACTGAAGGCATCAAAACTATGAATGGACACATGTGGAATTATATACTTAACAAAAAAGTGTGAAACAACTGAAAATATGTCTTATATTCTAGGTTCTTCAAAGTAGCCACCTTATGCTTTGATTATTGCTTTGCACATTCTTGGCATTCTCTTGATGAGCTTCAAGAGGTAGTCACCTGAAATGGTTTTCACTTCACCGATGTGCCCTGTCAGGTTTAATAACTGGGATTTCTTGCCTTATAAATCGGGTTGGGACCATGAGTTGTGTTGGGCAGAAGTCAAATGGATACACAGCTGATAGTCCTACTGAATAGACTGTTAGAATTTGTATTATGGCAAGAAAAAAGCAGCTAAGTAAAGAAAAACGAGTGGCCATCATTACTTTAAGAAATGAAGGTCAGTCAGTCCGAAAAATTGGGAAGACTTTGAAAGTGTCCCCAAGTGCAGTCGCAAAAACCATCAAGCTCTACAAAGAAACTGGCTGACATGAGGACTGCCCCAGGAAAGGAAGACCAAGAGTCACCTCTGCTGCGGAGGATAAGTTCATCCGAGTCACCAGCCTCAGAAATCGCAGGTTAACAGCAGCTCAGATTAGAGACCAGGTCAATGCCACACAGAGTTCTAGCAGCAGACACATCTCTACAACAACTGTTAAGAGGAGACTGTGTGCAGCAGGCCTTCATGGTAAAATAGCTGCTAGGAAACCACTGCTAAGGACAGGCAACAAGCAGAAGAGACTTGTTTGGGCTAAAGAACACAAGGAATGGACATTAGACCAGTGGAAATCTGTGCTTTGGTCTGATGAGTCCAAATTTGAGATCTTTGGTTCCGAGCACTGTGTCTTTGAGCGACGCAGAAAATATGAACGGATGTACTCTACATGCCTGGTTCCCACTGTGAAGCATGGAGGAGGAGGTGTGATGGTGTGGGGGGGCTTTGCTGGTGACACTGTTGTGGATTTATTCAAAGTTGAAGGCATACTGAACCAGCATGGCTACCACAGCATCTTGCAGCGGCATGCTATTCCATCTGGTTTGCGTTTAGTTGGACCATAATTTATTTATCAACAGGACAATGACCCCAAACACACCTCCAGGCTGTGTAAGGGCTATCTGGCCAAGAAGGAGAGTGATGGGGTGCTACGCCAGATGACCTGGCCTCCACAGTCACCAGACCTGAACCCAATCGAGATGGTTTGGGGTGAGCTGGACCGCAGAGTGAAGGCAAAAGGGCCAACAAGTGCTAAGCATCTCTGGGAACTCCTTCAAGACTGTTGGAATACCATTTCAGGTGACTACCTCTTGAAGCTCATCAAGAGAATGCCAGGAGTGTGCAAAGCAGTAATCAAAGCAAAAGGTGGCTACTTTGAAGAACCTAGAATATAAGACATATTTTCAGTTGTTTCACACTTTTTTGTTAAGTATATAATTCCACATGTGTTAATTCATAGTTTTGATGCCTTCAGTGTGAATCTACAATTTTCATAGTCATGAAAATACAGAAAACTCTTTGAATGAGAAGGTGTGTCCAAACTTTTGGTCTGTACTGTATTTCTTATATTTATTATAGTCAGAGTGTGCAGAGATAAAGTACAGCCCCAAGTCTTTGTGACCTTTGTTCAGGATCACAGTGGCCCACCAATATACCAGACGACCCTCCTGAAGACCCAGGCTCTGACACAATAATGAACCTCAAATATCCTGCAGAAGACAACCCCATTTAGAGTTGACTTTGAAGCCAATGACTTGCAACAATATACTTTTTTAGAGTGTGTTCACACATGACTGCTGCAATTTATGAAAAATCACATTATGTTTTTTTCTACATTTCCCTCAATAAAATACGACTTGCTTCTTTCTAGTTTGTCTTCAGGTTGTACTTTTGAGGTCTTTACTACTGCCCAGTGAGGACATAGAACTGGAGCAGTGGGTTTTTGCAAGTTTTTTAAGTTTTTGCATGGATTCAAGCAGGGCGAGTATAGTGCAATGGCTGGTGTATGGTGGAATAGTCAGTATCCAGGACAGAGGAAGCACAATAAACGTCTGTGTTACTGTTAGCAAAATAGAAGTTGTAGTACATCCAATGATAGCAAAAGCACAGTTCCCACAATTTACAGTGTGAATCTCCCCAGATGGTTTTGTATGGATTTGAGTAACAATGGAAATTATAGTACTCTTTCCTCTCTATCTTTCTCAAGTTTCTTCCTGCAGAATTTATGGCTGGCAATCTCACTTTTGCAATTGTGCCTAAAATTAACAACTGGGGCATACAGGTTTTAGTTTTTTTTTTTTTTTTAAATATGACTGGCCAAGTCGTATCCAAGTGTGAAGGGTATCTTAACAGTATTCTCCTCACTGCAGTAAAGCCTAAATAGCATAGGTAGCAGGACTGACTCCAGTCCTCAGCAATGCAGATTTCTGAACCTCCTTGTCTCTTTCTATTTGTTCATTTCTGTAGATCATCCACAGATCAGCGAGTCTCTGTAGCTTTAGTCCAGTCTTGTGAGGAATGGAGTACATGGAGTTGCTTCCTCACTATTTCTCTAGTTTTGGAACGTTCTAGACTCAGCAAGAAGTGTATTCAGGATATACACACCCAAGCTTCCTGTAGGGGGTTGTGCCAGAGTTGATCCTTCGCTTCCATCCGTAACTATACTGGGTATACAGAGCATAAAATAACATTTAATAACATGACAAGCATTAAACAGCAAACAGTTTGCAAGTATCCCTGCTCAGGGGTCAGGGGTGCTCCTAGCCTTTCTGCTGCCTTAGGCAAAAACTGAAATGGCGTCCACCCTTCCCAATGCAAATTTCTTAACCTAACCCCTTCCCTTCAGCCCATAGCCCTTCAGCTGCCTCCCTCTTGTCCTTACCTGGTGCTGCCTGAGGCGATCGCCTCACCCTGCCTGATTGGTGGTGCACCCTGCATATCGGATTATCAATATTTTTGCACATATGTTTTTTGGAACTAGGTTAGACATCCTATGGTTGCATCCATTTTCAAGTCTGACTGTTACAGTGGTTATTACATGCTTACAGCACATGCAGATTTAACAAGTATCCCAGCCAGGAGTAGCTTGCCATAGGGTCTATGAGTAGGTGACAAATGATTTAATTTAGTTTGAGGCTCGGCTGGAATAAGTGCCAAAGAACACAAGCCTTGGGATCCTGATGATTTATAAAACTAATATTCATAAAATGCCACTCATTCTACAAATAAAATCAATTTACTGCATCGTTCTGCAGGATTAAAACAATTGGGTTTAGTAAATATGCAAATGAGGAGCCCAGTATAACGCAACTGAGGGATGGAAATCCAATGCGTTTCAACATGTCTCATTCCCTATTTAAAGGAAGCCAATCCAAGAATGTTAAATGTACAAGTTTATTGCCTTGTTAAAAGCCAAGAAGCTGCAGACTAAGTAAAAGTAATATTTTTTTTTTGGGTGAGGCCTTATTTAGTCTTTGCCAGAGGTAAAAAATAGTTTAATGTATAGAACTCAGTGGGAGTTTTCTGCCATCTGCAGATGGTATTTCAATATATATATATATATATATATATATATATATATATATATATATATATTGTGACAACTCGGGGGTCACTTAGCTCTCCAGGATCGCCGTCTTCTCACCTTAGACGGTTGGCACACCTCAAGAAGCCACTCCAACACTGCAGATTCTGGTGCAAACTGGCCACAACCAGCTTTATTGTTACTTTTGTAGCTATCCAAACAACTCATAAACATAAATCCTCGGCCGTCTAGCTACTGACTACACAATATTTGTCCCTCTCTATCGGGATCTGGGTCTACCACCCAGCTTCCCAAAACACACCACGGTGCTTACCCCACATAGGGTTAGAGGGTCCCGGATGCCTTCTCCCACCCTACTCCTTCCCCACCGGGGGAGCCCTGATTGAAGAGCCCAGCACACCTTTACCTGAGCTCCTCAGCTGGCTGCTAATTACCTCATTACCAGCCAGGCTGATACACACACTGAGGGAAAAAATTATTTTTCCAGCCTTTCTTCTTCTCATCCAACTTCCTCTGGGTAAGATACACCATTTTGTGGCCCTCATATGGCCCTCTGGCAGCTGCACTGCCACTATATATATATATATATATATATATACAATACAGACCAAAAGTTTGGACACACCTTCTCATTCAAAGAGTTTTCTGTATTTTCATGACTATGAAAATTGTAGATTCACACTGAAGGCATCAAAACTATGAATTAACACATGTGGAATTATATACTTAACAAAAAAGTGTGAAACAACTGAAAATATGTCTTATATTCTAGGTTCTTCAAAGTAGCCACCTTTTGCTTTGATTACTGCTTTGCACACTCTTGGCATTCTCTTGATGAGCTTCAAGAGGTAGTCACCTGAAATGGTATTCCAACAGTCTTGAAGGAGTTCCCAGAGATGCTTAGCACTTGTTGGCCCTTTTGCCTTCACTCTGCGGTCCAGCTCACCCCAAACCATCTCGATTGGGTTCAGGTCTGGTGACTGTGGAGGCCAGGTCATCTGGCGTAGCACCCCATCACTCTCCTTCTTGGTCAGATAGCCCTTACACAGCCTGGAGGTGTGTTTGGGGTCATTGTCCTGTTGATAAATAAATGATGGTCCAACTAAACGCAAACCGGATGGAATAGCATGCCGCTGCAAGATGCTGTGGTAGCCATGCTGGTTCAGTATGCCTTCAATTTTGAATAAATCCACCACAGTGTCACAAGCAAAGCACCCCCACACCATCACACCCCCTCCTCCATGCTTCACGGTGGGAACCAGGCATGTAGAGTCCATCCGTTCACCTTTTCTGCGTCGCACAAAGACACGGTGGTTGGATCCAAAGATCTCAAATTTGGACTCATTAGACCAAAGCACAGATTTCCACTGGTCTAATGTCCATTCCTTGTGTTCTTTAGCCCAAACAAGTCTCTTCTGCTTGTTGCCTGTCCTTAGCAGTGGTTTCCTAGCAGCTATTTTACCATGAAGGCCTGCTGCACACAGTCTCCTCTTAACAGTTGTTGTAGAGATGTGTCTGCTGCTAGAACTCTGTGTGGCATTGACCTGGTCTCTAATCTGAGCTGCTGTTAACCTGTGATTTCTGAGGCTGGTGACTCAGATGAACTTATCCTCCGCAGCAGAGGTGACTCTTGGTCTTCCTTTCCTGGGGCGGTCCTCATGTCAGCCAGTTTCTTTGTAGCGCTTGATGGTTTTTGCGACTGCACTTGGGGACACACTTGAAAAGTTTTCCCAATTTTTCGGACTGACTGACCTTCATTTCTTAAAGTAATGATGGCCACTTGTTTTCTTTAATTAGCTGCTTTTTTCTATCCATAATACAAATTCTAACAGTCTATTCAGTAGGACTATCAGCTGTGTATCCACCTGACTTCTGCCCAACACAACTCATGGTCCCAACCCGATTTATAAGGCAAGAAATCCCAGTTATTAAACCTGACAGGGCACACCTGTGAAGTGAAAACCATTTCAGGTGACTACCTCTTAAAGCTCATCAAGAGAATACCAAGAGTGTGCAAAGCAATAATCAAAGCAAAAGGTGGCTACTTTGAAGAACCTAGAATATAAGACATATTTTCAGCTGTTTCACACTTTTTTTGTTAAGTATATAATTCCTCATGTGTTAATTCATAGTTTTGATGCCTTCAGTGTGAATCTACAATTTTCATAGTCATGAAAATACAGAAAACTCTTTGAATGAGAAGGTGTGTCCAAACTTTTGGTCTGTACTGTATATATATAGTTAGACAGGCTACTGAACATGCTTAAAGTGCCTTACAGGGTCACACTAGAGAATCCTTCAATGAGCACATGCTTGGAAAAAATTAAAGAATAATAGACCTCAGTGGTCCAGAAAAAGACAACCTCATTTGTAGGTGATTCTGGCGCCCATTAGCTGCCACCTATTGATAATTTGTCCTGTATGTAAAGTGATAACTACAAAGGTTACGATGCAATTAAAGTATGATACACATTTTCTAGTGCACCCACTTAAAGGGAGTCTAACGTTTTGACCATGTTAAACTGCTGAAAGCACTAGGTAGGGGTTGGGAAGAGCAGGACAACGATACCTGTTGTGGAGTTTTATTATCAGGAGTAAAGTGAATATGAAGTTTTATTCTGCCAGCTTCTGCTTCGGCAAGTGCACTGGAGGTGGCGCTTCACTGTGAAGTACTCTCTGCATCGAGCTGTTTCACAGCCCCTTCCCTATGCACAGAGATGGCATGGCATGGAAAACGAAATATAACAACACAAAAATATGTTTAACATAAAAGCTTGATTTAAACATTAGGTTGAACATTATTTTCTGATAACATTTTCCCTTTAAACATACAAATATTGGGCACAAATCTACAAGAAGGAGAGATGTCATTTTCTGCCTTTATAATTGACGAAGCTTTAAAGGCAGCATGTGATACTTGGCAAAAGTGTAAATTACCTATGTCACCTACAGTATACCATAGGTAGCCATTTTATGGATATACCCACTAGGTGCCCTCTATCAGAGTCTTTTAAAGGGGTTGTCCCACGAAAAATATTCTACAGTTTTTAAACCAACACCTGGATCTGAATACTTTTGTAATTGTATTTAATTAAAAATTTAGTATAGCCACTGAGCTATTCAATAAAATGTATCTGTATAGCGCCACCTGCTGTTTATTTTTTTATTATTTCTTTGTCCTGCTTACTGAGATGGCCGCACATGCTCAGTTTCGTCCTTCACCTGCCTCCTGAGCTGTGATAGGGAGAGCTGAGACATGCCCCTTAGCTGCAGCAGATAAGACACTCCCCTTGAGCGGTCAGTTTGATATAAATCTAGCAGAGCAATGAATGTGGAGATCTCTGGATCCATGTGAGGTACAGGGTTGGTTCTAGCTTTGTTAGAAAGAGGTTGTCATGTACTATATGATGTCTGATTTTCATTTTTTATTAGTCAATGGATAACCCCTTTAAGTTAAGGGAATCTCTTCTACTGTCAGAAGTTGTTTTGGGATTGCATTGCACCGCCTGTATGCCTCTGATTGCATACATTGTTTTTTCTGTTGTTTTCATACACAAATGACCAAAAAAACTAAACAAAACAAATCATACATTGAAATGGATACTGCATTAGAAAAATAGAAGCACAACTGGGGAGAATATTTCCGTAATACAAGGCTCTGCTGGGACACCATAACGCAGTACGCAGAGTGCAAATGACTTTATAGTACAGACCAATAGGGACTCTTTACACCACCATACAGTGTCTTTGCATGGGACCCTATGCCTAGATTTAAAAGAACAATGGACAGTTCCATACAACAGGGGTGTAGCAATAGGACGCAGCTGAGGCATTTTCCCTGGGAGGTGCAGGATGAGGGTCTCTGGAAGTCCTTCCTTCACCCTCCCTTTTCTGTCTGAACTGCAAAAGTTGCAACAGCTCGAGCTTCTTAATGGCTGATATAACTTGATCCCAGCAGCAGCTCTTTCTGGGCTGACAGAAAAGGAGGGTAAGGAAGTGCAGAGAATAGCTCTGCTTTGCTCTCCATGGTTTCTGACCACTCCTGGGATGTAGGTGTAACTTGTATGTACAGATGTAGAAAGCATTAACATTGATTCCGTACACTGCTGAGGCAAAGTTTAAGCTGACAGTTACAACAAAAGCCATTGAAAGTCAAGCTAAAGCTTACAGCAATTGTATTATATAACATGTTAAATGTAATTGTCTACATATGTGTATGCAATATATGTAAGCTCAGGAGACAGCAGAGTTGTGAATACAGCTCTGGATGAGAATTGTTATAAGATGTGACATAATGCAAGATCTACATGAGATAAATGGAACAATGTACAATGTACTACAGGACAATATTATTTTTTTACGGATTAAACATTTTTCCAAAACCTGTTTTTACAGTAGGTGATTTGAGGTGAATGAACATCACCAAGAGTCTCCATGACATATTATTACAAGTGATAAATCATGCGTATCTTGGCACAGGGAGCGGTAATTCCCATCCAGACAGGTTTCATCAATAGGATTAAAAAACAGATAAAAGTAAATGAAGTTATTACATTCTCTTGGTGGTAACTGGTTGAAGTACGTTTTATTTTCTTACAGACCGGAATTCTGTGCCCCACAGGAGGTGGTTTAGCAGAATGATCTAGTATCGGGGGATTACCACAATAGGTCTCTCTCAAAAATGATGCACTTAAAGGGTTCGTAAACTACAATAGCTCTACAATAAAGCAACTTTAAAAAAGGTCCCTGCCCAACTTATACTCTACAGTAGAGCAATCACTGGACCATAAGAACTTATAATCTACAGGAGAGGAGTCTCTACTGATAAGAAATTAGAGGAGAGAGGGCTCCTATGCCCATAAAATCTTGCACTGTACAGGAGAGATGTCCTTACTCATAGCTTACAATCTACAGGAGAAAGGTTTCTACCCATAAGAACTTTAAGAACAATTTTTGTGATACAGGGGTTACATTTCAGTTAATTTTCAGAGTGTCACTTGTTTTACTCTGAGTCCCGTCAGACAAAGGCTCATGTAGAGCCCTTTTCACTGATCTCCTGATCTTAAAAACACTCATTATAGCAAAATATTATCAGACTGGTATGGAAATGGTTTAAATGAGTGTGTATGAGGTCACATGATAAGAGATAAGAGCTATACATGAGCCGTCATCTCACAGGACTCAGAGTAAACAGTAAGTGACTGCAAAACTGACTACATTTAACCCCTGTTTCACAAAAACTGCAGAATTTTTTAATAAAGACCAATTCCAAAAATGATTTTTAGGCCAAAATATGTAGAATGCAATAATCAAAAAAATACCCCCTAAGGTGTTCATGGCCTTTAAATAAGGGAGTTTTCAATGCATGATTAAAACAGCAGAAATGTTAGGAGCAAGTCTAATGGTCCAGCACAGTTTGTTCCACATAATGGGGGCATCCTGGGAGAAGTCCTGCAGACAAGAATGAGAAGATGTAATAAGGGAGGATGGGAGTTGGACATCATTAGCAAAGTCAAAAGCATGAGGGGGTTAGTAAATGGTACTCTGGTAGGCCGGTCCAGCTCTGATGATGGTGCAGAATTGTGGAGATTGTAGAAGTGTTCTGAATGTAATTGTGCAAGAAACGTGTAACAGTGTGATGAGTGACAGAGAGCAGAGGTGTTAATATAACTGTTAGACAGAAGGATCAGTCAGGCCGCCACATTCATCATGGCCTGAAGCAGAGCCTGTGGAATCTCTGTTAGTAGTGCATTTACAGCAGTTGAGAGTAGAAATAATTAGGCCCTGGATCAGTGTTTTAGCAGTCTCATTAGTATGGTAGTAATGGATATGGCAGAAATATTTAGGTGAAGGTGACAGTAATTAGCCTACTTTGGATTGAATCTGATGAAGAAATGACAGATCAGAGTCAAGTAGAACTCCATGACTAAAACAACTCCTATCATTTTTTATATACAGTTTCTAGGCATACTAATGTGTCTCCATGGTTACAGACTAGAAAATAGTGTTTAATCTGATCCTACAGTTATATATTACTTCTCTTTCACCTGCCCCCTATTCTAATATAGGTTAGAGTAAATGTTTAGTGAAGCGAAGCATTCGATGTGGAATTTGGTCCAAAGTTTAGGAAAACTAGGGAGAGTGCAGGGTGATTTATTCTGCATGTTTCTTTTATTTATTTCTACATCAGCCGTAAAGTAAGATATATAATTCAATACCAATAAGATGGAAGCCTTTATTATTCCAGTGCCAGCGTGCCAACTAATACCATCCAGTCTGTACCCCTTAGGGGGGTCAGGTCTTAATGATGACCATCCTCATCTTCTGCTGACTTTAATTCTTCCTAATCATCCTTCAAAGTCTCCATGTCCTAGAAAAGTCAGCAAAATGCAGAGAGAGGGGGAGTTGGATGTTCCTGATGACATATTCTCATCGATATTAGACGATGTGGAAAAAGAGGAAAAGCAGATGGCAGAAGAAGGGCTCCCACCTGTAGGGCAGGAGACTGCTGTAGTTGGAGATTGGGGTACATCCCCTGTTTGAAGGTGCATTAAAGGTACAGCGCGGCCATTAACAATGAAGACCAGCTATACAATGCAATTTTCATTATTAAATTAGCTGCAGGCTAATTGGCCATGCTGCAGTGAAGAACTGCATGGCCAATTAGCACGGCCGCTCTGTGTGGCCATACCCTAAGGCAGATTGGCCGGGGTATACCTGATTTATAGCAATTTGTGACAAATGAATTCAGAACAAATCGAATTTCTTGGCTAACTTCAGTGAAGTTGCCAAATTGAATTTTTGAAAACTTCACTCATTTCTAGTTAGAGTGTTAGAAATAAGCAGAATTAGAGGAACTAAAGTTAAACATTACAGTGATTGGCGGTGTAAACAAGTCTCATAGGGCCACATAGCAAAACTAAGTGCGGGTCCTCCTGCCCCACCTAGTTTCTGCAAAATGCTGAATGCAATGACTTAGATTGCAGATGAATTTTGTTTTTTTTTTATTAAGCAGAAGAAAATGTAATAAAACAAACTTTTGTCAGTAAAGTGGAATAGGTGCTTCATAAATATAGCTCTCATTCTGGACACCAAATTTCTCAATGTATTCACGCCATACAACTGGCATAAATACAATGATAAATCTGCTTCCCATATATTACAAAACTGACTGCCTTTAGACACCACTAGGGGGAGCTCAGTGCATAGAAATGTATACAGTTACTACAATCATCTGTTTCCACTGAGCTTTTCCTAGTGGCATGAAAATGCAGTATTTTTACAGCGGGAAGAGAAAAAAGGTGTTCAGCTCTTGCCTCTTCTTCCCCAGACCTAATTGCAGCTGTGTGGTCTGCCTCCTTTGAAGCTGATGATATAAAGTTTGCATTGGGCATAAATTATTTAGTACAGTCAACACGAATACTTCTTATCGAGTTTATAAAAGGGGCAACATTTCTTGAAAAAAGGTGCAGTGGTTTCAAAAAATAAAATACTCGGCCCCTTTCCAGTCATATTCTGACACTTACATGGTCCCTGCTGGTCTTTCCTTCCTGGTCTGCTGGAAAATGCCAGGAGAGGCCCGCTTAGAAAAATCACCTGCCCTTTCCTTTGTGTCGAGCCCAGATTAGGAAGTGGAGACCAATGGAAGCATGTGAAGAGTTGGTGAGGGTGAGTATTGATTTTTTTTCCTTTTAAACACTGCATCGGGTGCAGAAAATGCTGCCGCACTGGACAATCCCTGTAATGCTCATTTATGACCTCTTATAGCGCTAGTATGGAGATTACATCAATCAGGTCTTTATATCTCCAGTCGCCTTAGCAAAGTCCTTGGCAGGCAATGAGCAATGACAATTATATTATAATTTATTTCCGTAATAAATACCACGAAGCAGAAACCAAACACTGAATCTCTCCGTAAATTAAATAACGCAATAAATATAAATCCTCAATGTCAGGCAGCAGCTGGAAAGGCAAACAGATCTTGTTAAATCAGTGAATTAATGAGGAAGATCAGTAAATTACCTTGACCACACAACTTGTATGACTTAGTTGTACTTTTTACAGCTCCAAATAAGTCTCAAGACATCAAATATTTTTCTATATTTGAACAATTTAGATGATGATATGACATACTGTGTTTTTATGTGGCTTTTTTATGCTTTTCATTCTCATTTTGGACCCATATATTGATTCATAAACCTTTCTGTAGTTTTAACAACCTCCGAACTTCAATCAACATGCAATGGCTAAAAGTATTTATGACATTGTACGTAATGATATATGTGTTTTATTGTATAGGCTTTATATGCTTTTTACAGTATATGCACTTCGTTTTCTTCAAGGAAGTTGAGAACCATCTGGATAACTGGTCTTCAAGTTGGGACATGATGGAAAATATCTTTGTCTTACTTCAAAGTAAATGTCCCAATACGTCTAAAATGTTGAATGGATCACATGGTGGACTGATCACTATTTTTTAACATATCTATTAGTCCTATCTGATTGACCTGAGTAGTATTTTTAAATTATTATGTGTACCTCAGAAGAGCGACCATATTGTGTATTTTTCTCTTATGCCTTTACTATATTTTATTCTCCTTTAATATTTAATTTATTTTAATATTCATTTTGTCTTTTATATACAGGAAGCTCATAAACATTTCATTTCCTTGTTTTAACACTTTTTTTTACCACAAGAAATTAGCTTTTTACCCCCACAGACACTAGGTGCCCTCTGACTTAAAAAGACAAATCTACACAGGTTGGTGATTCAACAGAGTAATCCCGATTTTATTTTCCGTCTAGATTTATGTCTTAGTTTGTGTGTTTTTTTACTATGTGCCAATGATGTTTTATTCAACATAACTAGATGTGGGCAAAAATCAAAATGATGAAATATAACTAAAATAACATAAAACATTTTATATAGCTTTCCATTTACTTTTAAGTAACATCTTTAAATTTTGGTATGACATTTGGTATATTTCTATACACTAGTTATGTAAAACTGTTGGCACATATGATGTAGTCTCGAAATTCTACTCTAGTGCGTATATAATGTGGAAGCAAAATGTGTCTTTCTTCGTTCAGACAGGTGGACGGTGTCATTTGTCAGGTGTATTGGGTAGTGGTTTGTTCTTTGTTGGTGATGGTTATTTCCTTATTATACAGTAATTGCTGTTTATTGTACTTTAATTTACTGTATACCCACAATGGTTAGATGATTGTTTAAATATTAAAATGACAGCTTATCAGTGTATGAAATGTTCACAACATGAGAAAAAAAAGCAAAATTACACCCTTGTACTCATCCAGTCTAAAACAAGACATGAAAGGGGTGCATACGATTAAAAAAAAAGTCTCTTTATTTTTTGCCATAAACAGCGCCACCTTTGTCTATAGGTTATGGTCGGCATTGCAGTTCATTTTCTTTAAAGGGGTTTTCCCATCACAGACAATGGAGGCATAATATCGCTAGGCTATGCCCCCATTGTCTGATAGGTGCGGACCTGCACCTACACTGAGAATGGAGTGGGGAAAGGGCAGAGCGCATGCGCAGCTGCCCTCCATTCATTTCTATGGGGCCACCAAAAAAGCCAAGAGTTGGCTTGGCTATTTCCGTTGGCCCCATAGAAATGAATGGGAGAGGTGGCTGCGCAACCGCTGTGCACTCCCATTCACTTGTATAGGGAGAGCGCTTGGTGGTGGCCAGACCCCGGGAAACCTGGGGTCCTCCAGCCACTGCTTCCCCACTCTGTTCTCGGCTTAGGTGTGGGTCCCAGATATGCCCCCATTGTCTGTGATGGGAATACCCCTTAAAAAGAGGCTGCAATATTACACACAATTCATGTTGCATTGGATAAGGAAAAAACAGACCTCTGTAATTGCATGCACCCTTTTAATTAATTTCTTTCACGCGTCCATAATAGGCCAGCAACGAATAAAATTTTATCCAAGTGACTATTCCATCACAAAGTTAGGAGTCCTACTTTCCCCGTAGTTCAGTGACTGCTTCACCAGTCTTCTGGTTCAGGGCTACGGTTTTCATATTTATCCTTGATAATTACTGAATTAGGTTCAGGACAAAAAAAAACAAAAAACTTCAGCATCAATGCTATACAAAAAAAAAATCATACAATTCTGCCACCACTAGAGGGAGCTTACTGTGTACTGTGTTCTTATTGAGTTCAATGTATTATCAGTATGCAGTCATCTATTGTGCTCCCCCTAGTGGTGGCTGAAGACAGACAGAATTTTCTAATTATTTCTATACAAGGGATTAGATCTCCAACGGCTATAAAGATATGTGAAGAAATGAATCCACATAGAATTTAGAATCTATTTAATTTCAAAGAAATGTGTTTTTCAGTGGTGGACATTTACATCCCTTTTTTTTTACATTTTTTAAATAGTTTACGTAAAATTCTTAGTTGATAGAAAATACTAGCAGTGTCTACGCGTACATGTGTTTGATCTTGCAGATGAAGAATGGAAAGTATTCTGGTTCATTAACATAGACTGTGCTATGAATACACGGCCTTGAAGCGACGTATTAATGATGGAATATTCCCCACAGCATTCTGTGTTATCATCTCAATAACATTAAATGCTACGAGGCACAGCTTACTGCTCACCTGAGCTCCATCGCTGCTGGAAATTCCTGTTTCATCTTGCCCAAAAACTTTATTAGAACTCCAAAAAGAAGTTACTTATGCATTTAAAATTATTAATAATTAATTTTGTAGCAAATTCTGATTACGGCAAGTAGAGTGTTCATTACGTAACATAATTATATAATGAAAATTACATGTTTTTTTTTAATATCTTAATATGGAGAAGGACGGTCTGTAACAGGAGTACAACTATGGCCTATCCGGGGGCGTGCATGCTAAAGAGGTAGACAAGGGGACTGCTAATTCCAATCACATCAACTCCTTGGGTTTTAAAAAGTTCTGTCAAAGACAATAAAAATCATCCCCAAACGTCTATAACTTTAAACAGGTTTTGGAAACTTAAAGGGTTATTCTCATCACAGACAATGGGGGCACATCTCTAGGATATGCCCCCATTGTCTTATAGGTGTGGGTCCCAGGGGGAACAAGAGCCCCGGAAAGTGGTGGCTGAAGGACTCCGGTCCAGTCACCAACAAGCACACTCCCCATAGAAGTGAATGGGAGCACACTGCGCATGACCGGCCACCTCTCCCATTCACTTCAATGAGTTCTATTTTTGGCGGCCCCATAAAAAATTAACGGAGGGCGGCTGCACATGCGTAGTGCACCCTCCATCATTTTCAGGGGTCTGTTCTCGATATAGGTGCGGGTCCCAGCGGTGTGACTCACCTATAAGACAATGGGAGCATATCCTAATGATATGCTCCCATTGTCTGTGATGAGACAACCCCTTTAAAGTGGCCCTGGAAAAAAATACTAAAACTGGCCCTGTTTTGTAGTTCAGTCCAAATCGATGGAAGCCAGAGCCAGTAAATACCACAGTCCATCACAAAATACTGCAGAAGCTCAAATACATCCCCAAAAACTTCCACTGGCCTTCCGTGAGTTTTAATATATGCAAATGAGCCTGTAGGAGCAATGGGGGCGTTGCCATTACACCTAGAGGCTCAGCTCTTTCTGCTGCGCCCTCTGCACTTAGATTGACAGGATCAGGCAGTAAAAACGTCATCACACCCAGTCCTGTCGATCAAAGTGCAGAAGGAGCGGCAGTGACAGAAGGAGAAGTGCCCCTAAGTGTAAAGGCATTGCTCCTAGATGCTCGTTTGCATATAATAAAACATCATTTTTCTCAGTAATGTGGACACATATGAACATGGGACCAACACAGATGTCTTCAGCTGCCAAGTGCACATGTAACAGGTCAGCCAGTGTCATAAGTACAAAACTGCTGACAGATGCCCTTTAAGGCAGTCTCTGGTGTTAATTATAGTAAATGTGTCATGTCTCCTTAGGCCCCACCTTCTCCCCTCTTCCCCTCCCACTTTTTAAAAAAGTTTTGAGATCGATGGAAAAATGTAAAAGGTTTTGCGCTAAACCAGAAAGAGATACAAATATAAACACACGAGATAAAATCAACAATCAGGTTAAAATAGCTCATTTTTAACTCCTTTGTCTAATTCCTTTCAATTTCTTAAATTGTTAAAAAAAATCTTTTCTCCATTAACAACCAATTTATAGGTACATAACTAACCTCCATTAGAGGTAACTGAACACCAGATGGAAGTCTGGCTCCTGCCTTTGGAAGTGTCTGTGTTCTCGGTGTCGTTGACTTATGTTCTAACCTCTAACATGAATTGTCTTGTCTTAATCTAGCGGGACTGTCAGTGGTATGTCATGCGGGATCCTAGTCCAGTGGTGGTTATAGTGTAGGGTTATGTGTAAAACAATCTCCTTCCAGTTCATTAACTTGTTTTTTCTTCTACTTTTTCAGTGACTCCACCAACAAAATTAAAGTACCATGTAGTATCACAGGATAGTGTACAGATTTCATGGAAGGCCTCCAAAGATAAAATTAAAGGTTATAAACTCCTTGTGAGCCCAAAAGCAGGTAAATTGTGATGTCAAAATAAGGCTTACCACTGTAAAATGTTTACTGAGATGATATTTGTCCATTGTGAATCCCAAAAGGTGATATATAGGAAGGAAATAGTTAGTACTGGCAGTCTTTGGTTAGGTTGCCAGGGAGATGGACTAGCCCCACCCCCAGTTAGGAGTCTTTGCTGAGCAGGTGTAGAGGAAGGGCATGAAACTGAACACTGCCACAAAAGCAACTGAACTGAGAGACTACCCCTGAGAGAAGGAAAACAGACATTTTCAGATGGTTGAGGAGCACTAAGAAGGCCGTGCTGGACAGAGACAGTATAGTAAATGCACCGTTATGGTGATAGACTTTACCGTTTGTGGAAAGGGTTAATTGCTTCAAGTGCCAACCACACTTTGAGACGGACTGTCCGTCTGGATCTATATTCTGCACCCTTCAGACCGGGGACTGCACAAATTGTTAACGAGAACAGAATTGTACCCTGTGGTTAATTAGGAAAGATTGAAAAGGGAACTAAGGCTACATTCACACGTCCGTATGTGTGCACATCCTGGAAAACGGTCAGTTTTTTGCGGATCCGTTGTTCCGCAAAAAGCTCAGTTTTTCCAGGACATCCGTTCCGTTTTTCCATAAAAAACGGAAAGGATGTATCCATATGATATACATATAAGGATGAATAACATCTTTTTTTTTCAGCCCTCCTGGAACGGAATCCGCAAATACGGATGACATGCGGATGCCTTTCCGCATGTCTTCCGCATTTTTTGCGGATCCATAGACTTTGATTGTGCTACGGACCGCAATTCGGGAGAAAAGTAGGACAGGAGGATTTCTGTTTGCGGATCCGCAAAACGGAACGGAACAGATTAACGGATGCGGACAACATACGGTGCAATGTCCGTAGATTATCAGGACCCATTGAAATGAATGGATCCGCAAAATATCCGCAAAAACCGTCCGCAATTGCGGAACGGATGCGGATAGATTGCGGATGTTTTAAGCGGACGTGTGAATGTAGCCTTAGAATGAGACTCAGGGAGGACTACTACTACCATCATTGCTAACTCCTATATACAACCTTTGGGTGAATTCTGCTGTGTCAGCTGAACAGTGCCTATTGCTTGAATTTGTAATACAACCTTCATCAAAGAAAGACTATATTTATTCTAACTAAATGGGCCTAGTCATTGACTCCACCATTCATCTGCCAGCCCCCCTACATCTGACCTCCTGATTTGCATCATAACCGAATCAAACATATGAGTCAAAATTATTACACCTGGTCATATATAATATGTGAGCAGCAAAAGTATGTGAACCTTTAGGATTAGCAGCTAATTTGAAAGTAAAATCATTATCTATCTATCTATGTATCTCATATCTATCTATCATAAAATTTGTGAAAACATGGTACTATCATTTTAAAGGGTTATTCCCATCTTGGACATTGCGGGTATATTGCTAGAATGCCACAAAGTGCCGGAGGGTGCATCGCGCATGCACGGCCGCCCTCCATACATTCCTATGGGAGCGCTGAAAATAGCCGAGCACTGGTTTGGCTATTTAGGTCGGCCTCATAGAAATGAATGGAGGGGTGGCCGCGCTTGCATGGTGCGCTTCCTATTCAACTCAATGGGGCTTTCGAAAATACACCAAAATGCCGCTTGGCTATTTTCGGCACTCCCATAGGAATGAACAGAGGGCAGCCAGGCATGCACGTTGCGTCCTCCGGCACTTTGCGGGCTCCTTTCTCGATATAGGTGGGGGTCCCAGTGGTGGGACCTGCACCTGTCAGACATTGGGGGTATATCCTAGCGATATTCCCCCAATGTCTGAGATGGGAATACCCCTTTAAGGACACACTAAATGTGTTACTGATAACACCATCAATGTCTCCCTCTTCTTATATAAAATTCTGTGATACATTTGAATACCGTGGAGAGGGCGCCAGTATTTTGTGCTGCACTGTGGTATTTAGTTCTGCTGGGGCGGTACTTTGTATTGCAGCCCCTGTCTACTTATGTTGCCCCGTCTTCTATCAATTTAGACCCACCTACAACATGGGTCCACTTTAATTTTTTTTCCATGGCCACTTTAGGTTTCCAATTGGCCCCTGTTACCCCCATTGTCTGCATCACCAGGACCTCCATACACATTAGACTGCTGATGAAGCCAGATGAAAACCTATGAGATCTGAAGTCTTGTATAGGTGGGACGTAACAACCTGACAGATGATGAATGATGTAGGACCGGGATATTCAACCTGCGGCCCTCCAGCTGTTGCAATACTACAACTCCCAGCATGCCCAGACAGTCTACAGCTATTATTCTAAAGCAGGGCATGGTGGGAGTTGTAGTTTTACAACAGCTGGAGGGCCGCAGGTTGAGCTTCCCTGATGTAGGATATCTAGACATTTCCATGAAGCAAGCAAAGCTTGAAATTGAACATATTACATGGCACCTTTCCTATCTGCTGCTGTTACTAGCTGAATCTGTGTCTATAAAAACGTGGTTGGTCCCTGGGACACAATAGTAGATTGTTCCCAAAATGGCTTGTCTCACGTCTTAGGCAGCTGACATATGATGGGAACAATATCCCAGTTTATTCCTGTCCCCTCACACCATTCACTGTCATTGTTTTCATCTGAACACAAAACATCAGAGAATTCAGATTTTCTGTGTTGTGGTCACAAAACAGAACAGAATGTTGAGCTCCCAATGTCAGTCTGTAGGCAGAGAGGAAATGATATTATGTAGATGTCTATAACTGTGTTCTGTTTAAAAGGCCAGGTTACATGCCAGCCTCTGACAAAAAAATCCCAAGATTATTGCAGCAATAGGAATGCATTGTGGGCATCCTTATACGGGCAAAAAAATAGCAGCTAGTTGCCATTTTGCAAGATGTGGCATCAATAGCTAAAATTCCCATTACAACCATGTGTGATGAGAAGAAAAAAAAGATATATACCTATATACAGTAATATAACTACTATAATACTTTCTCCTACGTACAAGAATATAATTACTATAATACTGCTTCCTATGTACAAGAATATAACTGCTATAATACTGCTCCTATGTACAAGAATATAACTACTATAATACTGCTCCTATGTACAAGAATATAACTACTATAATACTACCTCCTATGTACAAGAATATAACTACTATAATACTACCTCCTATGTACAAGAATATAGCTACTATAATACTGCTCCTATATACAAGAATATAACTACTATAATACTGCTCCTATGTACAAGAATATAACTACTATAATACTGCTCCTATGTACAAGAATATATCTACTATAATACTGCCTCCTATGTACAAGAATATAACTACTATAATACTGCTCCTATGTACAAGAATATAACTACTATAATACTGCTCCTATGGAAGAATATAACTACTGATACATACTACCCTCCTATGTACAAGAATATAACTACTATAATACTGCTCCCA
Source organism: Rhinella marina (assembly GCA_900303285.1). Taxonomy (NCBI): domain Eukaryota; kingdom Metazoa; phylum Chordata; class Amphibia; order Anura; family Bufonidae; genus Rhinella; species Rhinella marina. Next base: position 68,729 of record ONZH01028888.1, read on the forward strand.
TGTACAAGAATATGACTACTATAATACTGCTCCTATGTACAAGAATATAACTACTATAATACTGCTCCTATGTACAAGAATATAACTATTATAATAACTGCTATCCTATGTCTATGTACAAAGAATATAACTACTATAATACTGCTCCTATGTACAAGAATATAACTACTATAATACTGCCTCCTAATGTACAGAATATAACTACTATAATACTGCTCCTATGTACAAGAATATAACTACTATAATAACTGCTCCTATGTACAAGAATATAAACTATAAATACTGCTCCTATGTACAAGAATATAACTACTATAATACTGCTCCTATGTACAGAATATAACTACTATAATACTGCTCTATATACAAGAATATAACTACTATAATACTGCCTCCTATGTACAAGAATATAACTACTATAATACTGCTCCTATGTACAAGAATTATAGCTACTATAATACTGCTCCTATGTACAAGATATAACTAGTTAATACTGCTCCTAATGTACAAGAATATAACTACTAATAATACTGCTCCTATGTACAGAATATAACTATATAATACTGCTCCTATGTATATAACTACTATAATACTGCCTCCTATGTACAAGAATATTGCTACTATAATACTGCTCCTGTGTACAAGAATATAACTACTATAATACTGCTCTTATGTACAAGAATATAACTACTATAATACTGCTCCTATGTACAAGAATATAACTACTATAATACTGCTCCTATGTACAAGAATATAACTACTATAATACTGCTCCTATGTACAAGAATATAACTACTATAATACTGCTCCTATGTACAAGAATATAACTACTATACATACTGCTCCTAGAAACCTAACAAAAATCTACGACCATACACACTATAATACTGCTCCTATGTACAAGATTATAACTACTATAATACTTCAGAACCTCCCAAAAATCCGACCATACACAACTGGTGGGAAAAAAAATGCCCAAACACAATATCTAAAACATGTCAAGTTTATTGATAATAAATACAAATAGGTAATGACAAATATCACATACAATGACTATGGGGATAGCCATAAAATGGGGTGACAATAACCCCTACTACAATGTGAAACCCACATGATATTGTGTTTGGGCATTTTTTTTCCACCAGTTGTGTATGGTCGGATTTTTGGGAGGTTCTGTAGTTGTGTTCTATGCCCTGTGTAAATTATATGAGGCCCAATTGTGTTACTATAATACTTCTCCTATGTACAGGAATATATTACTATAATAAGGCCCCCTATGTACAGGAATATAATCACTGTTGTACTGCCTTGCTTGTAAAAAAAATATAACAAATTCTGCTCCCTAAGGATCTAAATAATAGGAATATAAATATTACAATAAAAGTTAAACTTTCACATTTTAATGGCTTTTGAAATGAAATTTCATAAATAGTATTATCAGCAGAAAATGATCCCCGCTACTCTGGTGACTGTCAGCTTTGTGGCCAGCGATTACCAACGACCAAAGGAGTAACCTTGCCGTGCGGTGTAAACAGATACAGTGATGCTGTCCTTTCATTATTCCAGCATGATGACAGATGTCTGACTCAATGTCTTCTCATGTTCAGGTGGGAGAACCAACCAACTAAATCTTCAAAACACAGTGACCCGAGCAGTCATCCAGAGACTTGATCCTGATCGCAGTTATGCCGTGCAGGTCATTGCATTTAATGAAGACGATGAAAGTGTGCCAGTGCGAGGAGAATTTAGAAGTAGGTAACCGTGACCTGATAAAAGATACAAGAACACCAAGATCAGATCCCAGTGAGAGTGCCTTTCAGTTATATCTACATGACTTTGGGCCATTCACTTACCGTAACACTGAATTCACTGTAATTAATATATCTCATTACCTTCATTTAGAAGGGTAGGTTGAAGCTTGAGGGCCCCATTACTGATGCATCATTGGTAGTACTAGTCTCCTCATATGGGACCAAGGATCTTTATGGACATCTTCATGCTCCAGGGCGCGAATATGACCCCATCTGCCACATTGTATTGGCCCAAATTTTCTAATCCTAAGGGCTCATTCACACGACTGTAAGCAGTCCATACCCTTGCTACGGACCACAAATTGTTCGTCTGCAATGCATGTTCACCGTCCGTGTGAATCCCATATTGCGACGCAGATCCATTGACATGCCATAATCTATGGCAAAAGATAGGACATATCCCATCTTTTGAGGTACGGAGGCATGGACCCAAAAGCCCATGGAAGCGCTTTGTAGTGCTTCCATGGGCTTCTGATCTGTGCCTCCACACCATACCTTGCGTATCCATTCAAGTCAGTGGTCCACAATACAGGCATGGACAGCCCTATGAGCCCTAAAGATGTTGTAAGCTTAGGCCAGCTGTCTAGACTTGCACCAAATATTTCAAAGCGGCTCAGGTTGGATGATAAATCTGGTGCAGTGATAGACAGAGATTTTCTGACTACACCAAGTATTGGTCAGCTTACTTTGAAATAGATTTTATACCATAATTGTGGCGCATTTTTGGTGCAAAATAGCACATCGTAAACCCTGCCCCTTTCAAATGAAGCTCCCCTTGTTAATCATGTCATTAAAAAGTGTAGAAAGCCTAGATGCACCAAATTGCACCACTTTTTTAGGGCTCATGCACACGGCCATGCCCGGATGCGGACCCACAATCCGGAATGTGCGGTGCAGAATGGATTCACGGAAGCACTACGGAGAGCTTCTGTGGAGTTTCTGTCCGTTGGTCTGCACTAGAGATGAGCGAATCATCCAAAATTAGCTTCGCCGAATATTCGTCGAAGTTTTCACAACATTCGAACGAATACGAATCTATTCGAAGAAGCTTCGTACAAATTATACGTTATTATGTGGTGTTTGCGAACATTTGCACACTAATAACGAAGTACACTTGTTAAAGGTACGCAACTTATGTGAACACGTACGCATGAGCGTACAAAAGTGCGTACGGATCCTTAGCGTACTATTGTTTTTTTCCAGTTCTGAGGGGGGCGTATCTACACTTTCCCGCTCTTGCGGGGTGGAACGTCATTTTCCTGCCATACGCAGAATGCGTAAATTTACTTACGTTTCATACGTATCTTACGTATAGTTAGCGGTCAAATTTTTGCGTATGTTTACGAATAATACGAAGCGAATCCGATAAAAATTCGGATTCGCTGCGGAGAAGAAAATTTCCAAGATTCGATACAAATCTACAAAGCGGCGAATAGATTCGCTCATCTCTAGTCTGCACCGCAAAAAAGTAGTGCATGCACTTCTTTTTTACAGTGCGGACTGTCGGATGCGGATCGCTGACCCCATTCATGTATATGGGTCCTGCCTGCACATACAGCGGCCCTATGGTCGGTGCTCGTGCATTGCAGACCACAATTAGCAGTTCACAGCACAGGACCAGCCGTGTGCATGAGTCCTAGTTTTAATTCAGTTGACTACTGCACAGTACAAGTTGCTGTTTGGGTCAGATATTAAAGGGGTTGTCCGGCCAATTTTTCTTTCATTTTTGGTTAAAGTATCAGACTAGCATAAAAACAAAAACAAAATAAGTGATACTCGCCCCTACTGATCCACCATCATTCACTTTCCAATGTTGACCAGGTCAATGCTGGTCTCTGCTTCCTGGGGCTTCTTGACACACAGAAAAAGCCCACTCAGCTGATTTCTGGTCACAGTGGTGACCCTCCTGAACCACATTTCCTGTGTGTTGAGAAAAACCAGGAAGCAGAGACCAGCATGGACCTGGTCAGCATTGAAATGTTAGATCTTGGGAGTTGGACGTCTGAGACCTCCATTGATAGCTAGGATGAAGGACCTGTCCCCACTGCTCCCAGTCACATAACCACCACTCCATTCAAACTCCTTCTTGCCATGGCTGGGGTGAGGCACCATGTTCCCCCATTCTACTTGTCAGTAGGAGTTCCAGTGCTCAGACCTCAGTAGATAAATTAAATGATAGTCTTGGATCTTGAGGATCTGACCTCTGGGACCCCAACAAGGACTCCCATTTTACTGGTATTCCATGCAAACTATTCCTTATGCCTTTCTTCAAGTGATCAGTGGTTGGACCCCAGTAAATAGGTGATAGAAGTTTTTGGCTGTAGTTCTTTATGAGATTAGACTAGTTCCTTAGTGCGGCACCTAAGTAATAAGTGTGTGGTGGAACATTAGGGCCCCATAAAAATATTAATTCCATAGTACAGCTCAATACAACTTTAAGGTGAGATGTCGAGTTGTACCTTAGCTTCTTTTTACTTTGTGAAGATTTATTTATTTATAATGGAGCACCTGCTTTCTTATAATTCTCTGGGTCTGTTTCATTTTCAGTCAAAGATTTGGGGAAGAAAAAATCTAGTAGAAATCGTAAGGTTGAAAGTCAAAACAATGTCCTAGAGGAAGGTAAGGCATGAAATGTCTCCACTCTTTCTGCCTTCTTTCAGGTGTTGGTTCAATCAAAAAACCTAATCTTTTTCTTATTACTGTAATAAAATATGCTTTTTTATTTCCAAGCAGGGGCATAACTATAGGGGGTGCAGAGGTAGCAGTTGCTACCGGGCCTAGGAGCCTGAGGGGGCCCAAAGACCCTTGTACCACATAAGAAGACACCAGTATTATAGAAAGTGCATGCTGGGAGGGCTCTGCATTAGATTTTTCACAGGGGCCCAGAATCTTAAAGTTACACTTCTGGCTGGTAGTCTATAGATGAGGTCCATGTCTCAGACAAGATGATAAATCTGGTACATGACTAGATGTTTTTGTCTCACTTTAGGCCATTCCTTTTCCGCTATGATCTCTCAATGGGCAAGGTGCATTGGATAATTTTTTTTGGCTTCCTAGTTTCATAAATATACATAAAATGAGATGCATCAAATTGCATCAAAAACACATCAGTAATCAATGTGGACCTCCACTGTCAACCAATAATTAAGGCAAAAGTGTCCAGAGGTGCACCAAATTCATCATCCAGCGTGAGGTCCCATAACACAGATAGCAGCCAGAATTAATTATTACCTATCTTGATCAACATCTGTGCCTTCTTCATACAGGACCGTGCCGCTCTACCCTCCCCCGGTGACCTCCCTGTCCAACTCTTGGCGTAGACACATAGCTGTTTTTCACCTGATTAAAACAGTTTTTTCTTTTGTTGATCCGAGGCTCCGTTCTCAAGTTATGATACTTTCTCTTAATATGCAGATTAGGGCTTTGGTTTAAAAAGGGTGTCACCGTTGCCCTTGTTGCACCCAAGCTCCGCTCATTTCTGATCAGCCCCTTCTTTGCTGCTTTGCCACTAACTGGTCCTGTCAATCAAAGCAGCCAGGAAGGCACTGGCCACAGAAATGAGTGGAGCAAGGGTGCAGCAAGAGCAACGGTGACAGCTTCATTGCACCAAAGGCCTAAGTTGCATATTAATAAAAAGTATCATAAGTTGGGAACGGCGCCTCGGATCAACAGAAGAAAAACATTGTTTTAATCAGTTCAACCACAGCTATGTGTCTATGCACATAACAGTTGGACAGGGAAGTCGCTGGGGACAGATTCCCTTTAAAGTAATTGAGTTTTTATGATAAAAGTCCAGGACAGATTTCGGCGCTCAGTTGCTTCCACTCAGCTGACAACAATTCTCAAGTCTGCAGTTTTGGCCAGGAAAAATCACCATCTTGAGGTCCAAAAATCAGAAAAACAGCAGCATAGTCAGTGGAGATGTGGGTGCAATCCCTCAGGGACCCTCAGAGAGTGGTGGACCTGATTTATTCCCCCATCTTGAGATCTAGTAATAGATTGTCCACCACCTGGATGGAGGCTCCTGAACATGATTAGATGTACCCAGTTTTACCAAAGTTGAACAACTTTATATATTTTGCCATTAAATCCTATTATCATTTTCAAACTTTCAACAGGATATCGATATCCGTGGTGTGAAGGAAATGAAGCAATTGAATCCATTTTATTTTCATTTTTCCCAGCTTCTCTTGGTTTTATCTATTACACTTCACTTTCCTTCTAGTACTTGTCTGTCCTCGATGTGCAGTCTTTTCTATCAGTGTGGTAGGGGGTATAATACTTACATAGATGACATCAAACACTCTGCTCACCCACCAAGATCAAAAGGCTAAAGAAAGCCGAAAACACAGGTGTTTGTGGGAGTCTTAAACACAAACCTTTTTTCTTGTGCTGAGTTGTCTTATATCGTAGAACAAGAAATGTAGAAGGAGATGGAGAAATAACTCAGTGTGGTCAAAACATATATAACATTACACCCCTTTCAATATTACATTTTATGGTATGCAAAATAGCTATAACTGTAGATAGCATGATTTTGGGTTCTTGCCCCCCATCAGTATGAAGCAGAGCAGTGGTTGTCTATAGTGTCGGACTGGGGTGCCTAGGGCCCACCAGTAAAATTTATTTTGGGCGCTCACCGTACGGATACATTCACATATTACCTGCTGACACAACAGTAAGATGCTACCAGACGATTGAATATGGGGGTCCCTGCAGCAACTTTGGGAAGGTAGGTCCCGGGGAGAAGAGGACACTGGTAGCTTTCATCTACAGTACAGACCAAAAGTTTGGACACCCCTTCTCATTCAAAGAGTTTTCTGTATTTTCATGACTATGAAAATTGTAGATTCACACTGAAGGCATCAAAACTATGAATTAACACATGTGGAATTATATACTTAACAAAAAAGTGTGAAACAACTGTAAATATGTCTTATATTCTAGGTTCTTCAAAGTAGCCACCTTTTGCTTTGATTACTGCTTTGCACACTCTTGGCATTCTCTTGATGAGCTTCAAGAGGTAGTCACCTGAAATGGTATTCCAACAGTCTTGAAGGAGTTCCCAGAGATGCTTAGCACTTGTTGGCCCTTTTGCCTTCACTCTGCGGTCCAGCTCACCCCAAACCATCTCGATTGGGTTCAGGTCTGGTGACTGTGGAGGACAGGTCATCTGGCGTAGCACCCCATCACTCTCCTTCTTGGTCAAATAGCCCTTACACAGCCTGGAGGTGTGTTTGGGGTCATTGTCCTGTTGATAAATAAATGATGGTCCAACTAAACGCAAACTGGATGGAATGCATGCCGCTGCAAGATGCTGTGGTAGCCATGCTGGTTCAGTATGCCTTCAATTTTGAATAAATCCCCAACAGTGTCACCAGCAAAGCACCCCCACACCATCACACCTCCTCCTCCATGCTTCACTGTGGGAGCCAGGCATGTAGAGTCCATCCCTTCACCTTTTCTGCGTCTCATAAAGACACAGTGGTTGGAACCAAAGATCTCAAATTTGGACTCATCAGACCAAAGCACAGATTTCCACTGGTCTAATGTCCATTCCTTGTGTTCTTTAGCCCAAACAAGTCTCTTCTGCTTGTTGCCTGTCCTTAGCAGTGGTTTCCTAGCAGCTATTTTACCATGAAGGCCTGCTGCACACAGTCTCCTCTTAACAGTTGTTGTAGAGATGTGTCTGCTGCTAGACCTCTGTGTGGCATTGACCTGGTCTTTAATCTGAGCTGCTGTTAACCTGCGATTTCTGAGGCTGGTGACTTGGATGAACTTATCCTCTGTAGCAGAGGTGACTCTTGGTCTTCCTTTCCTGGGGCGGTCCTCATGTGAGCCAGTTTCTTTGTAGCGCTTGATGGTTTTTGCAACTGCACTTGGGGACACTTTCAAAGTTTTCCCAATTTTTCGGACTGACTGGCCAAGTAATGATGGCCACTCATTTTTCTTTACTTAGCTGCTTTTTTCTTGCCATAATACAAATTTTAACAGTCTATTCAGTAGGACCAGGGGTAGGGAACCTCCGGCTCTCCAGCTGTTGTGAAACTACAATTCCCAGCATGCTTCATTCATTTCTATGAGAGTTCTTAGAAGAGCAGAGCGAGTATGCTTGCTGGGAGTTGTAGTTTCACAACAGCTGGAGAGCCGGAGGTTCCCTACCCCTGAGTAGGACTATCAGCTGTGTATCCACCTTACTTCTGCCCAACACAACTCATGGTCCCAACCCCATTTATAAGGCAAGAAATCCCACTTATTAAACCTGACAGGGCACACCTGTGAAGTGAAAACCATTTCAGGTGACTACCTCTTAAAGCTCATCAAGAGAATGCCAAGAGTATGCAAAGCAATAATCAAAGCAAAAGGTGGCTACTTTGAAGAACCTAGAATATAAGACATATTTTCAGTTGTTTCACACTTTTTTGTTAAGTATATAATTCCACATGTGTTAATTCATAGTTTTGATGCCTTCAGTGTGAATCTACAATTTTCATAGTCATGAAAATACAGAAAACTCTTTGAATGAGAAGGTGTGTCCAAACTTTTGGTCTGTACTGTATTTCTTATATTTATTATAGTCAGAGTGTGCAGAGATGAAGTACAGCCCCAAGTCTTTGTGACCTTTGTTCAGGATCACAGTGGCCCACCAATATACCAGACGACCCTCCTGAAGACCCAGGCTCTGACACAATAATGAACCTCAAAGTTCCTGCAGAAGACACCCCCATTTACAGTTGACTTTGAAGCCAATGACTTGCAACAATATACTTTTTTAGAGTGTGTTCACACATGACTGCTGCAATTTATGAAAAATCACATTATGTTTTTTTCTACATTTCCCTCAATAAAATACGACTTGCTTCTTTCTAGTTTGTCTTCAGGTTGTACTTTTGAGGTCTGGTGCTCATTATCATGACACTTCTACTTCTTTACTACTGCCCAGTGAGGACATAGAACTGGAGCAGTGGGGCAACTTAAAATAGTCCAAAATTTTCAAAAGTATGATGAAGGTGATTCCCGGCATTGTATATCTATGCCGGACACGGTGCTATTCCTCTGCTGGAAAAGCCTGCAGGATTTCTAAAGCTCATGTGAAAGTAGCCTTATGTGTCCCTTCAGACTAGGTTCAGGTGAACTATCTCTGCATTTCCCATAGTTACACCCCCAAGGGGATAGTGAAAGTTACATTGGAAAATTAAGAGTAAATATGAGAGAGACCAAGCAAAATGTAACTTGTGGCCCCTCAAAACACTTAATGGGACATGGACAAAGGACTTAAGTCAGATCTTATTTGCACAAAATGTCCTCTTTTTATAATTCATTGTAAAAATAATCTGCTTGATAAAAGGGGTTATCCCTTGTTGTCCCTTGTTCATAACCCACAGAGCCAGAGCAGAAAGTGGCTACAAAGAGTGTCTCTCAATCTGGAGGGCCTGGCACATCCATGCATTATACAGACAGCTCATTGATTTCCACGAGAATTGTGTAATGCTTCATTTGTCCTGTGGGGGTGCTGTAGGGAAATTGAACACTTGCTGATGTGTTTACAGCTGATCTCTGGTGGTCCCAGCAGTAGGATACACCATGATCAGTTTATCATCAAAGGGCCCTTCTAACAAAGACTTATTCCACCTTAGTTTTCAGCTGTCTGCAGGTTTTCAGCAACCGGCCAGGGACTTAGCTAATAGGGCAGGGATGCTCAACCTGCGGCCCTCCAGCTGTTGCAAAACTACAAATCCCATCAGGCCCTGCTGTAGGCTGATAGCTGTAGGCTGTCCAGGCATGCTGGGAGTTGTAGTTTTGCAACAGCTGGAGGGCCGCAGGTTGAGCATCCCTGCTATAGGGGAAGCATAGGAAGCGGCTGCTTTGGGGCTCGAATTCAGAAGGGGCCCACCCAGGAGGAGGACTAAAAGATTTTATTGTCTGGCCCCCTCAAGAGTATTATACAATGACATTATATAGAGTGACACTGTAGGAAACTGAAGGAGTGGCTGCGGGGCCTCATCTGAGAGGGCGATCTTGACTAACCACAGAAGTAAGGGTTGCATGGGAGAAGGGGTTTGGGAAGAGGTTTCTGGGTGATGGGCACCTTCAAAAATTTACTGTGGGTCCCAGTCATTTCTAGTTAAGCCACTGAACAGTGCCTATCACAATATAGTTATTACTAGAGGACTCACAATTTGAAACAAAAACTCTATAAAAAGAGATTTATTTGCAATATTTAGAGGTTTAATTTTTGCAACATAAATAATGTGAAAAAAGCAGGATTTAATGCCTCGTTCACTGACAGAGTACTCACGTCTGTTTAAATTGTCACACTGGACTCGACTTGGAGGCAGTAAACTATTTGGATGAAAGCTGAAATTGACTTTTCCATGTTGTCCAGAATTTGACTGTGGAAATTCCTCGCAGTGAAGTTTTGGAGAGTAAATCTGAGTCTTGCCCTTTTATTCTCCTTGGCAGACATAAAAGCGCTATGCGCCATGTGGCACTCTCGTCTGTCTTGCCTCATGATGAGCCTTACATCTGTTCGGTAGCTGAAGATTTTCTGACATTCGGGTTGAGCCGTTGCAGATTGAATCGATATAATATGACTGAATATATTGTATTCTATTCCTGTCTGAAACAGATGTGTCCCCTAATAGATGTGTGGAAGTTTTTGTTAGAAAACTGTAGAACCCAAAGTTTAAGGGTTCCTGCAAATGCAGCACCCCAGGGGAGCTCACAAAGGAGAGGAGGCTCGGGGCAAAATCTAAAGGGGGATAGTGGACTGTTATCGAGTATGTTCTTGAAGAGTGGCAGTGGCAAAACTACCATAGTGGCAGACCATGCGACTGCTGTTGGGCCCAGGGCTAGAGGAGGCCCAGTCTTAGTTGGGACCATCTCCTCTTCTACTGGAGGTGAAAACTTGGTCAGGACTTTACCCTCTAAAGGAACAACTTTTAGCAAATGAGGCAGTGGAAAAAATGTCCCAACGGTCATTGAAAGGGGTTTAGGCAAAAACCCTCATGTCCTGTGTGGGGGATCTGGTTTGATCCTTGCTATGGGGCCCTTACTTCTCTATGTACACTACTGATATGTAAGAAGACAACAGTATTATAAAGGGCAGTGCTGGGGTAAGGCAAGACCATGTTGGCCTTCAGAATCTAGATTCAAGAGCATGGACTGGTATGATGGTTTGAACTATTCTGGATTTATTTTCTTCTAAAGTAATGGATGAAGGGCCCATAGTATATGGGCCCTGGATATATATAATGTAAAGGTCATGATATTTAAAGGGCATAGGTCAGCAGATTTGTCCTTATGACACTGACTGACCTGTTACATCTGTGCTTAACAGCTGAAGACATCTGTGTTGGTCCCATGTTCATATGTGCCATCTTGCTGAGAAAAATGATGTTTTAATATATGCAAATTAACCTATAGGAGCAATGGGGGCGTTACCATTACACCTAGAGGGTCTGCTCTCTCTGCAACTGCCACACCCTCTGCACTTTGATTGGCAGGACCTGGCATAATGATATTGTCACTGCCTGGTCCTTTTTCAACCAACCCCTTCCTTTTGTGTCCTGGTTTGCTGTCCCAGCAAAAGTAAGAGTCATGCATATTTGATGAAATTATGCCTTTTTTGAGTGATTTGGGATAAAATCTTGCTCAAACCAATGTCCAGGGCCATAACTTGGGTTGAGGTCACTGGTGGAGCTGGGTACTAGGCAGCACCAACAGGAGCATCTGCCATGTCTAGGGTTTTTCTATACAAGACTTTGGTAGGAGAACCGAATCGTTGAAGGGACAGCCACCCTGAGAGTAATCACCCCATTTATCTGCCAATTTTATGTTATCAAACCCTGCAGTAGGACAGGCCTCACAGGGGTAGACATAGATAGCATGGGACAGGGTTTTCTTGGGCCCATCAGAGGAAATTATTCTCTGGGCACAAGTCCTATATCATCAATAAAGTCTAACGGTTTTGAAAAAAAAAAAAAAAAAGGGACCCGTGTGTCAAGTGATTGGCTCCAACGGCAACTCCAAATTGTTTAGTTTTTTTTAATCTCCTGGACCTTTGGGGTCCACTAATGGCTTCAGAGATGGGACCCACTAGAGGACCTGACCCTGGGCATAGATATCAGTGGGCACCTATGCAAGAAGAGTACATGAGCTCCTTGCTCTCCAATAGCTCATCATGGAGCACCCCTCATGTCCACAAATGATTGTAAGCTATGACATTCATTAGTTCAGTCCATCACATGCAATGTAATAGGCAGTAGGGAACTACAATAGAAACCTCGAGCCTTCCACTATGCATGGTTATCTGTTTGATACCTAAGAAATGGGGTAAATTGTGTAAATTCTGAATTTTGGAAGGCAATGATCGCCTCAAGCCGAAGGGCTTGTGGTGAACACAATCAAGGCCAATAAATAATCCGTCGGTTCTGTAGATGAAAGAAACCGTTGTTGACTGTAGTGATGTGACGGGCTTTCTGCCAAGGAAAGTTAATGACAAATTTCCGGCAGCTCTGCTTTAGTCAGCATCATCTAAGCCAGTGCATATCAGGACAGTAGCTCGTTCTGTAATATGAGAAGATATAGAGTATACAGGGCGGCTAATCCTCCTCAGTATCAATGTAACTTCATAGGACGGACTGGAAAGTCCTGCACTGATGCACTACAAGCTACGCACTAGCGTATTCACTAAGTCCAGAGCATTCTCTAATGTAAAGGTTCTCCTATACACAGTGGCGTATATAGAGAAGTAAGGGCCCCATAGCAAGGATCAGACCAGGCCCCCCACACAGGACAAGAGGGTTTCCGCCTAAACCCCTTTCAATGACCCTTGGGCCATTTTTCCACTGCCTCGTTTGCTAAAAGTTGTTCCTTTAGGCCCCGTTCAGACAGCCGTATTTTTGCGGGTCCGCATTACTGCGGACCCGCAAAAGTACGGGGGCCGCCCGGCGTGTGTTCCGCAGCGCTCACACACACGCTGGGCGGCCCCATTGAAAATGCCTATACTTGTCCGTGCGTAAGGACAAGTATAGGACATGTTCTATCTTTTCTTGCTGAGCCGCAGCACGGAGCCGCGTAGCCCATAGAGGTGAACGGGCCCGCCCCTATTCTGCAAATTTGCGGAATAGGTGCGGACCCGTTCACACGGTCGTGTGAACGGGCCCTTAGAGGGTAGAGTCCTGACCAAGTTTTCACCTCCAGTAGAAGAGGAGATAATCCCAAATAAGACTGGGCCCCCTTTTGCCCTGGGCCCCATAGCAGTCACATTGGTCTGCCGCTATGGTAGTTACGCCCCTGCCTATACATTTAGCATACTGTGTGTACAAAAATGGCCTTATACATACACAGGCACAAAAAATTTCACTGCCATCTCATTAGCAGACTTTAGAAGGGCCTGGATGGACCACCAAGGACGGGAGTATCCTTTGTGGAACCAGAGTCTGACATAATCATAGTGCAGCAGACCTCTGGTTAGTGTGTGGAGGATGGGAGTGGTAATTGTGGCTCCGAGGGTGGTGGTAATGCTTACAGATCATGGTGGCAAGTGTGCAGTGACTGGAGGGTGCACCCTTTCTTCCCTCGGGGCACGCCCTGCTATTGGGGCTCCTGCCTGCTGTTGATAGGGGTGCCCTAAACTTTGGATGATTTGCTGGGTGCAAGGCAGGACCAGTGAATGATGGAGACAATGATCAGGCCCATTGTTTTCAATAAATAAAGTCTCTATTTACTTAGTTAATGATAGGGATTGTAGTATAAATAGCAGCAAAAGGCACAGTTCCAACAGTATGTCACAGTGCAATATACTCCTTCTCTCTAAAGACACTTCGCAGTCTCTCAGCAGAATTACAGGCTTGCATTAACCCTTTCTACCCCGGAGGGTTTTTTTTTTTTTTTTTCCCCGTTTTCGTTTTGCAGCCTTTATACAGTGTAAGGCATCGTATCCTCTCAGGGGGTCGACATCACACAATATCTTCAAAACACGGGGATTTTCAGGTCCAACTCAGTTTGCGGCTTCCTCAGCCGTTCAGTCCAGCAGCCTCCTGGCTGTGACTCCAACCATATACTTTGGGGGGAGATGGTCCAATAGTCCTCCCGACTATGACCGTGTGACTCTCTTCTCCTAGGGTCACTGGGCCCCCCAAACTTCCAGGCTACACAGAGCCTTGTGGCCCCTCAGTGCTCCTGGCTGAGACCACACACACAGAGCCACCGCAGGCTCCAACCTCTCAGGCCTCCTCAGCCTTTCTCCTCTCTCCAGACTGACACTGAGGGCTGGTTTATCACAGCAGTAATTACACCCAGGTGGCCTCACCTGTGGTAGAATAGGGATGTGGACTGGAATATCCACCCCCTCCAGACCTCTATAAAGCGTGAGGCCTGTCACTGCCTCACAACAGCCATAACTTTTTTTATTTTTCTGTTCACATAGCTGTATGAGGGCTTGTTTTTTGCGGGACAAGTTGTACTTTCCAACGCCACCATATACTATATGCATATGATGTAGTGGCAAGCGGGAAAATAATTCCAAATTGGGTGAAATTGCAAAAAAAATGCAATTCCGCCACAGTTTTACGTTTTTTTTTAAATTTACGATTTGTTCGTTTTTATTTACGATGCATTCGATGTTCAGTTACTTTCATTTTACTGGTCAGTACAAATCCGGCCATACTAATATGTATAGTTTTTCCTGCGTTTTGATAAAATAATGATAAAATAATGATAAAGTTGGAATTTATTTTTTTTGTCATATCTTGACCCCCTATAACTTTTTGGTATTTATGTGTACGGAGCTGTATGGGGGCTAATTTTTTGCGGGGAGATCTGAACTTTTTATTGATACCATTCTGGGGTGTGTATGACTTTTTGATCGCTTTTTATTTAATTTTTTTTTTAGGAAAAAAAGCGACAAAAAATGGCGAATCGGCCATTTTGACGCTTTTTTCCATTTCATTGTTTTCCGTTTGGGAAAGAAATTTTTTATTTCTATAGAATGGGCGTTTTCGCACATGGCGATACCCATGATGTGTATATTTTTTATTTTTTTAATACTTTTATTTTTATTTTCGGGAAAGGGGGGTGATTTGAACTTTTAAGTTTTAAAATTTTTATTTTTTTTTAAACTTTATTAATTACATTTTTTTTTACACTTTTTTATAGTTCCCATAGGAAACTATAACAAGCAATCCTTTGATTGCTTATATCATAGACTCCAATGCATTAGCATTGGAGTCTATGAGGATTGCAATGCTTTCCTATGGAGCCCTATTACACAGAATGGCTCCATAGGAAAGCCTATGCAGCAGCCTCCTGTCATTCACTGTTAGAGGCGCTGCTGCAGGCGCGCTCCAGCTCCTCCGATCACCACACGGGGGAGCCGGAGCAACACCGGAAGCGCGCGTTTCCGGTGTTTGCTGCCTTCGGGTGCTGTGGTCAGGACTGACCGCGGCATCCGAGGGGTTAAATATCCGCGATCGGCATTACTGACGGTCGCGGACATGAGCCGCGGATGTCTGCTACAGGAAACAGCAGTTCACCCGCGGCCATGACGCCCGCTCTCCTCAGGAGGTGGCGCTATCTTTAAAGACTAGTACTAGTACGGCAATGGTCAGAAAGGGGTTAAGGTTCTTGTTAAGTGCTTCTTCAATTCCTGAGCTGAGGGGTGCAGAACCGAGATATGGGTGGCCAATGGCTCTCAAAGTGTCTTCCACAGCAGCAAAACCTTTCTGCCATAAACTTTGCTGTGTGAGATATATGCAGGGCCTTGTGAGTTATCGACCTCCTCAGATGTCTGGTCTCTCCTTCTCTCAGGAGTACTCTGGTAATATGGCTGCTTTCTTGGCAGCTGTAGGGTCAGAGAATAGATTTCTCTGAACTTGGGCCTAGTTGTGCAGGAGGTCTCTCACATACATCTTCCCTCCAGGCTGCTTCAGACTAGACTCTTCTCTCTCTAACTAGCTAGGGAGTGACCTAGTCCATCTCCTGACAACACAATTTGCCAAGTTGTCAGCCATATGTTGACCATGCAATGCCATTAAGTGCATGTACATAACAAATCACAACATTTAACTCAAGAATCATTGCATTAACTCTGCCAATGGTAATTAACCCTTTGCAGTAGTCTTTCTGGGGTGCTCCAATAGGCCCTAGCCACAACAGAGCCTATGGGGTCCAGCAGAAATTAGAATACAATTTAAAGAAACATGCCTCTTATCTGTACAGCTGGATAGGGGGCTTATGGTAGTTCATTAGGACCATAGACATTTTTTATTACCTGTTCCTGCTGCTTCATGTCCAGAACAAGAGGTCTTTGGGTTTATTATTCAGTCAAGGAAGGGGGGGAGGGGTCCAATAATTAGAGCACATTAGGAAATTACTCTATGTAAATCATTAGCGGAGCTGGTGTTGCATGCGTCCTGGGTGGAGTACTAAAAGGTGGGGATAATACAAAGGTTGTGAAATAGAAGGCTTGGACAACAAGCTTAAAGGAGTTATCCCATGATTAATCCAAAAAATGAAAATCATCATTTGTTATACATGACAATCTCTTTCTAAGAAAGCTAGAACCAGACCTGTACCTCACATGGATCCAGAGATCTCCTCATTCATTGTTCGACTAGATTTAGAACAAACTGACAGCTTAAGGGGAGTGTCTTTTCTGCTGCAGATAAGGGGGCGTGTCTCAGCTCTCCCTATCACAGCTCAGGAGGCGTGTCTCAGCTCTCCCTATCACAGCTCAGGGGGCAGTTGAAGGATGAAACTGAGCATGTGCGGCCATCTCAGTGAACAGGTCAAAGAAATAAGCAAAAGAACAAACAGCAGGTGGCGCTATACATTTTATTGAATATCTTGTTGGCTATACAAAATTTTTAATTACATGCAATTACAAAAGTATTCGGATCCAGGTGCTGGTTTGAAAACTGTAAAATTTGTCTCGTGGGACAACCCCTTTAATAGTTTAAAGAATTTGTGAAGGGATTAAGAAAAAATAGGGAAAAATTCAGTTTTTCCTTACATCAATCAGCTTGACATCAGAGGATAAGATTTCAGCAGAATGTATAACAGTATGGATATTATGGGGCACCTGGATCCTGGTGCACGCAGGGACCTTCTGCTTGTGACAGATATTGCATGGGTGTCTATGAGCTTCGCGCCGTGCTTCTGATTAGGCTATAATAAACAGATGATGTGGGGGACCCAGACGAATCCTCGGTGATCCCTCTTAGGCCGGAGTTACCGTCTGCTGACCCACACATTTGCGGTACTAATAATAATGATATTACATTTTGTTTTTTTCAGTTGAGTACCAACCTAATCCTAGTACTAGACATGGATTTCCCCTTAGACTTTCAAAGAAATGGCATTTCCAGGCTGTCTCTATGGAAGCGATATCCTCAGTGCACCCTCAGAGGTAGAAGTTTAACAATTGTGTGGATGGAGCAGATGAGAGCTTAGAAAAATGGAGAAAATTACCATTCAAAAAGCAATGTAAAGGAATACAGGAGTTATACAATCAAGATTTAGCAGTGCTGTGTGCAGGAGGCTGTGTAACGGCATAACCTATGAGCCTTTAGGTCCACAAGGACTCCTTGTAGCGCCATGCTCCATGGGAATCCATATGTAGAAGATATTCTCCCCTAGAAGCAATGGAGAGAATAACTCTATAATACATCATCTGACGTTGTATGTAGGTGTGCACCACCAATGAGGCCAGGTGAGGCGATCGCCTCAGACAGCACCAGGTAAGGGCAAGAGCGGGGCAGTGGAAGAGCCATGAGCAATGAGTGCTTTTATTGTGGCAAAGGGTTTAGGTTGGTAGGAGCAGTAGGAGTGGGAGTTGGTAGGAGTGGGCTGATCCTGCTTCCTGCCAGGAGTGGGGGGAGGGGGGGTTGCAGTGTAGGTACTCAGAGGAGAGGAAGCGCACTACAGAGCTCCTGCTTCTGGGAATAATATAGGATTCTCTAGAGAGGCCAACATCATTTAGCTTCAAAAAAGCACTTGAGAATACACCATGACACAATCTCATCAGGGCCATTACCACTCCCATCCTCTGCACTGGCTCCTCAGGGGCTCACTGCAGTCCCATCTCATATTTCCTGCCATAGTTGCCCCCCCTAGATTCCTAATATATATTTCCTGCCATCATTACATAGTCTGAGTAATGTTTAGCAATTTTGCAAATACACTACTTTTCTGCTTTCCATTATTTCATGCTATTCACATGCACAGCTGCATTCAAAGTTCTGCTTTCTTCTAGTACATGCTCAGGCTGCAGGACCTCACATCTACAATAGCCAACCGCCCCCAGATCAATATCTATACAAAGCATGCCCTGTTGTAGTGCATTGTGGCATCTGCACAGACACTGTATATGGGGAAAACTACAGAAGATGAAAGATACGTTCAGAAAACAACAATCGATGCACTGATTCATCTTGTAATAAACATAAACACGGTTTTATCATGTCATCTGTGTATAATCTCACTCTTCTTTATTCCGTTTTAGGGTTGTGCCTGCTAAAATCATCGTAAAGGATCTGCCAAATGCAAATATGTATGAGTGATCTATGTCTAGGCCTTCAGCGCTCCAGACGCCACTGCCGGATGCCATCTTAACTCACAAATCATATTTCTGTACATTTTTTTTCCATATTAAACTTGACATTTTCTTTTACAGTTGATTAAGATGAACATTTCTTTTTCAAGACCCCTGGAAAAAATTGAAGGGGTCATTTATCAAACTGGTGTAAAGTAGAACTGGCTTAGTTAGTTACCCATAGCAACCAATCAGATTTCACCTTTCATTTTTCACAGCTCCTTTGGAAAATGAAAGGTAGAATCTGATTGGTTGCTAGGGGCAAATGAGCCAGTTCTGCTTTATACTAGTTTCATAAATGATCCCATACATTTTTTTAAAATCTTTTACATTCAAGTTGAAAATTCCTTGAACATAGCATAGAAGGGAATTCATTATATCTTAACTTGGCGAGAAAAAATCTGGAGGGACATTAATGAAAGCTAATGATGGGGAGAAGGGAGCAGTTGCCCATAGCGACCAGATTCCAGATTTAATTTTTCTTTGGCCTCTTGCTAAATGAAAGCGTTGATCTGATTGGTTGCCATGGGCAGCTCTGCACTATGTCTATGTACTGGGTTTGATAAATCTCTGCCATTGTTTTAGACCATGGACAACTAAATAATAATATAAAATAAAAATATAAGAGGCAAAACCTAAAAATTCAGGTGTGACTGTAGTTAACTTCAATATCTCAATCACCCTAAGATGAAAAAGGGGGTACAGCCTTATCAATGGAGAAAATTGAAAGAAAATGCCATCTCTGACTTGATATTGTTTTGTGCAGTGATTTGTCAACATAGTGGGCATCTGGTTGATGGAATACATTTTCGACCTTGTGATCCCTATTTCTCGTGTCTCCATGTCACAGGCAGATCAAGCAGCATTTCACTCGGTGTACTTCACCAAAGAACACCCTATTAAAGGCTATGGACAATTTTTTTTAAATATTGCATTTTGAGCTAAAAATCATTTTTTTTAAATTGGTCTTTATTAAAAATGTTGGGCCCCTTTCTCTGTACAGCCTTGAGATTCTCTAGTAGCATAGTCTATGGTTTTACTGTTTCCTGTCAGGCAGCTCAGCTGACGTGGCTCCTTATTTCTGATCTCTGACCGCCTAAACACTCATTATAGCTCAATTTTTATCTTACTGATAAGAATGTGGCTTAAGGGTTTAGGCGATGGAGTGGCTGATTGTCAGGAAGGAAGCATTCCGTCTTGAAAGGCGGCTGCTCGCTCAGTGAATGAGACCTCTGCATTTACATGTAGCGATCTCTTTCACAATATGAGGATGAGGGATACCTATGGACAGATTATCAGGAACGGTCGTTCCCAATAATCTAGGCAATTGCAGATTTGTCTAAATCCACCTTTAAAATAAGTGTTTATGACCTTTAGAGATAAGGTTTAGTAGAATACCGTTTCAAAGTGAAAGTACGATTTACACAGCTAGACAAACAGTGAACCATTTAAGACAGAACGGCTCAATATTTCTAATAAAGACCAAAATGAGTAAAATACAATCATTAATATGTGAAGGGGATACCCCATGGAAGACAGATCATGTATATGTTACACAGGCAGTCCATTCATTTCAATGGGAAATATGTAATGCTACCTTTAATGTGTGGTGGCGCTCAAGGATTGCTGCTTAAATTCTGCTGATTTCTGACCCCATGTAAGTTTCTTAGAATCGTTCTAACAAAAAAAGATTGTCTAAGTGGACAGCTCCTTTAGCTACAGCCACACCTGTATAATCTGCATCTAGGAATATAAAATGTTATGTACCATACCTTCTATCAACCTCTGCACACCAGATAACAGGACAGAAATGTACCGATAATGACTATAATAAATTAATTGTCAGCACAAATAGTGTGACTCCCAGACGTCGCTCACTGATGCAATTTTCTCTTTTGTATCTTTCATAGACGTGCAGTTTACTTGCAAAACTCCAGCAAATGCAGATATAGTGATTCTGGTGGACGGCTCGTGGAGTATAGGTCGACTTAATTTTAGACTTGTCCGCCTATTCATAGAGAACCTGGTCAGTGCATTCAACGTTGGCAGCGATAAAACCAGAATAGGTAATGTGACGATGACTTACTTCTCAAATTGAATTAATAATATTTGTAAAATGAATGATCAATGCTTAGTATGTTTTCTTTTCTGGTCCAGGTTTGGCGCAATACAGTGGAGATCCCAGAATAGAATGGAACTTGAACACCTATGACACCAAGGAAGCAGTGATAGATGCTGTCCGTAACCTGCCTTATAAAGGTGGAAACACACTCACAGGTACTCTCTTATAGTATATATAATACTGTTCTCTGTGTACAAGAATATAACTACTATAATACTGTTCTCTGTGTACAAGAATATAACTACTATAATACTGCCCCTATGTACAAGAATATAATTACTATAATACTGCCTCATATGTACAAGAATATAACTACTATAATGCTGTTCTCTGTGTACAAGAATATAACTACAATAATACTGCCCCTATGTACAAGAATATAACTACTATAATGGTGCTCCTATGTACAGGAATATAACTGCTATAATACTGCCCCTATGTACAAGAATATAACTACTATAATACTGCTCCTATGTACAAGAATATAACTACTATAATACTGCTCCGATGTACAAGAATATAACTACTATAATACTGCCTCCCATGTACAAGAATATAACTACTATAATACTGCCTCCCATGTGCAAGAACATAACTACTATAATACTTCTCCTATGTACAAGAATATAACTACTATAATACTGCTTCTATGTACAAGAATATAACTACTATAATACTGCTCCTATGTACAAGAATATAACTACTATAATACTGCTCCTATGTACAAGAATATAACTACTATAATAATACCCCTATGTACAAGAATATAACTACTATAATACTGCATCCTATATACAAGAATATAACTACTATAATACTGTCCCTTATGTACAAGAATATAACTACTATAATACTGCTCCTATATACAAGAATATAACTACTATAATACTTCTCCTATATACAAGAATATAACTACTATAATACTGCTCCTATGTACAAGAATATAACTACTATAATACTGCTCCTATGTACAAGAATATAACTACTATAATACTTCTCCTATATACAAGAATATAACTACTATAATACTGCTCCTATGTACAAGAATATAACTACTATAATACTGCTCCTATGTACAAGAATATAACTACTATAATACTTCTCCTATATACAAGAATATAACTACTATAATACTGCTCCTATGTACAAGAATATAACTACTATAATACTGCCTCCCATGTGCATGAATATAACTACTATAATACTTCTCCTATGTACAAGAATATAACTACTATAATACTGCCTCCTATGTACGAGAATATAACTACTATAATTCTGCCTCCTATGTACAAGAATATAACTACTATAATACTGCTCCTATGTACAAGAATATAACTACTATAATACTGCTCCTATGTACAAGAATATAACTACTATAATACTGCTCCTATGTACAAGAATATAACTACTATAATACTGCTCCGATGTACAAGAATATAACTACTATAATACTGCCTCCCATGTGCAAGAACATAACTACTATAATACTTCTCCTATGTACAAGAATATAACTACTATAATACTGCTCCTATGTACAAGAATATAACTACTATAATACTGCTCCTATGTACAAGAATATAACTACTATAATAACTGCCCTATGTACAAGAATATAACTACTATAATAATACCCCTATGTACAAGAATATAACTACTATAATACTGCATCCTATATACAAGAATATAACTACTATAATACTGTCCCTTATGTACAAGAATATAACTACTATAATACTGCTCCTATTTACAAGAAATATAACTATATAATACTCTCCTATATACAAGAATATAACTACTATAATACTGCTCCTATGTACAAGAATATAACTACTATAATACTGCTCCTATACAGAATATAACTACTATAATACTGAATATAACTACTATAATACTGCTCCTATGTACAAGAATATAACTACTATAATACTGCTGTACTATACTACTAAGAATATAACTACTATAATACTCTCTATGTACAAGAATATAACTACTATAATACTGCCTCCCATGTCATGAATATAACTACTATAACTTCTATGTACAAGAATATAACTACTATAATACTGCCTCCTATGTACAAATATAACTACTATAATTCTGCCTCCTATGTACAGAATATAAACTACTATAATACTGCTCCTATATACAAGAATATAACTACTATAATACTGCTCCTATGTACAAGAATATAACTACTATTAATACTGCTCCTATGTACAAGAATATAACTACTATAATACTGCTCCTATGTACAAGAATATAACTACTATAATACTGCTCCTATGTACAAGAATATAACTACTATTAATATACCCCTATGTACAGAATATAACTACTATAATACTGCATCCTATATACAAGAATATAACTACTATACTGCCCTTATGTACAAATATAACTACTATAATACTGCTCCTATATACAAGATATAACTACTATAATACAAGAATATAACTACTATAATACTGCTCCTATGTACAAGAATATAACTACTATAATACTGCCTCCTATATACAAGAATATAACTAACTATAATACTTCTCCTATATACAAGAATATAAGTACTATAATACTGCCTCCTATATACAAGAATATAACTACTATAATACTGCTCCTATGTACAAGAATATAACTACTATAATACTGCCTCCTATATACAAGAATATAACTACTATAATACTGCCTCCTATGTACAAGAATATAACTACTATAATACTGCCTCCTATGTACAAGAATATAACTACTATAATACTGCTCCTATGTACAAGAATATAACTACTATAATACTGCCTCCTATATACGAAGAATATAACTACTATAATTACTGCCTCCTATATACAAGAATATAACTACTATAATTACTGCTCCTATACAGAATATAACTACTATAATACTGCTCCTATGTACAAGAATATAACTACTATAATACTGCTTCTATGTACAAGAATATAACTACTATAATACTGCTCCTATGTACAAGAATATAACTACTATAATACTGCTCCTATGTACAAGAATATAACTACTATAATACTGCCTCCTATGTACAAGAATATAACTACTATAATACTGCCTTCTATGTACAAGAATATAACTACTATAATACTGCTCCTATATACAAGAATATAACTACTATAATACTGCAACCATTTAGGAAATGTTTTTAATGTAATGGAATCTAATTAGCAACTTTCCTGTGACATTTGCCTCCCATGATTTTGTCTTCACTTTTTATTTGTTTCTTAGGGCTGGCCTTAACCTACATCCTGGAAAATAGCTTTACGCCACAAGCAGGAGCAAGAACGGATCTTCCAAAGATTGGTATTTTGATTACAGATGGAAAATCTCAAGATGATGTTATTCCACCTGCCAAGAGCCTGAAAGACGCAGGAATTGAACTGTTTGCTATTGGTAAGAGATGAGGAATTGCTCAATTCGTGCATTTATAATATACTGTATGTTCTACTGTTATTACTGATTTCATAGCACTATAATTGGTTGACCAATTTCTTACAACTTTAACTAGAAGTCCCTAAAGTATATTTTTTGTGACATACTGTACATCTGTAAGCTGCATTTGACCAGAATGACCCTAGGTCCCCTTATGTGGGCTGTGTGAACACAACAAGCATCAGATGAGATGTCCATGATGCATAAGATGGGTGATCACTTGAAACACCCACATGACCACTTTCCCAGCTGTTCCTTGGGAGATCTCAGTAGGTGCTAAACAAATTCACTTACCAATCAACTACAATCCCTCCATCCAGGGATATCGAAGAAAGTAGTCACTGTACATCTGAGATTTAGATTTTATAGTTATAGTTGTTAAAGTTGTGTAGGGGTGGGGGTGGGGGATTACCGCGGGGTGTAAATTTTTTAATGGTTTTTAGGTTCAGTTTGAATGTTTGATTAAGACTCTGATGTGCTGGGGTGGTGAGTTTCAGAATATAATTATAATTCATGGAAGAAACCTTGAAGAAGTTCTGAGGAGCAGACAAGAGGACAGCAGAGAAGAAAGTCTGGCAATAAGTGGAGATTATGTGTGGGAAGGTATCAGAGGATTAGGGCAGAGATGTAAGGAGGTTGTAGGCTGCCAAGAAGGGACTGGCAGAGGGGAAAGGTGCTAGAGGAACAAGGACAACGAGGGCAGAGTTGGAGAGTTTATCCCACCTGGACAGTTATGTAATATCTAAAGGAATTACCATAACTGTCCAGTAGCTTCAGGTCCCACCTCTGAGACCCACTTATATTTTAACAGGGCACCACCATGAATGGAGAACATCTGGGGTGTCCTCTCCATTCACTGCTATGGGACTTAAAGAAGAACTCCTACAAACATTTTTATTATCTGACGTGTTAGAAAGGTACATGATATAATCTGTAGTGAATGTAATCTTCTTATCAGAGACTGTATTTGTGAGTTATCCCCTCTCTTCTTATTGTAGCTGGGTCATGTGACCAACTCCCTGACCTCCAACTGACCCAGGACAGAAAGCCAGTAACTGCTCTATTCATTCCTATGAGACTTAGAGTGAGGCTCCCATATGAAAGCATAGAGAAATAGACTTCCTGTCCACACATAAGATGCTGTGTGAGTTGGTAAGTCTGATTGCTGGTCACATGACACAGATGAGAAACATGAGGGAGATATAACTCACAAATACAGACACTGGTAAGAAAATGACATTCACTACAGTTTATATCATGTACATTTTTAGCAGGACATGGAATCATTTTTTTTTTTGCGGGAGATCTTCTTTAAGAAAATAGCCGTCCAAGCATGTACAGCTATTTTCATAAGTCCCATAGCAGTGAATGGAAAGGACGTTGTGCATGTGCGACCACCTCTCCATTCATCACTATGGAACTTTCAAAATAAAAAAATAGCAGAGCCAGCAAATGCCTATTTTTGGAATTCCCAAAGCAGTGAATGGTGAAAAATGTACATATATGGTAACGGGGATTTGTCATAAGTGTCCAGGTGAGACAACCCCTTTAACTGAGCAGCAGATGTGAGGATCGATTGGAGAGGAGCAAGAGTGTTTTAGTAAATGTCCCCCTGTATCTTTGTTGCTCATTAAAGGATTGTCTGTCTTGCACAGTCCCTGTTCATATGTCCCATGGCATTCATCTGTAATATGGTGGATCCGTCGCTTGGTACAAACAGTACCTACCACACTCAGGATGACTAGAGCTATGAGTGCAATATACTGTATCAACAGACCACTGACTTCAGTAGGTAGAGTGTGTAATACATAATTTCTCCTGTGGTGGTGCTGCAGGAGAATTGACCATTTGCTGCTGGATTACCTCAGATTATAGATGATTGCTGACCCCTCTACCAAAAAAGGATAGTCCAAAGTGGACCACAATTTTAGGAATAAGATTTTTTACATTCTCTGTAGAGCTTTGCATCTGATGATACTATTTTACCATGAACAGTAATACTAACATCTTGTTTTTCATTTCTATCTGTTCTAAAACCCTTAAAGGTGTAAAAAACGCTGATGTTAATGAGCTGCGGGAGATCGCCTCCGAGCCGCACAGCGACCACGTGTACAATGTGGCCGACTTCAACATCATGAACTCGATTGTTGAGTCTCTTACGAAAACTGTGTGTGAGAGAGTGGAGGACATAGACATAACTATTAAAGGTGAGTGAATATGACCCTAGGATTGACCCTAAATATGACTAAAATATGACCCTAAGTTATAAGGGGTGCGGAGGAACCCAGTACTGGTGTCTGAAGGGGGCCAAAGGCCATCTGCCATGTAAGGAGACCCCAGTATTATAAATGGATCATGGCAGGTGGGAGCCCTGCTCCAGATTTTGCATTACGGCCCTGGAGCTTCATATTATACCTCATGAGGCATCATTTGGGATCAGAGTTGAAAGACAAGAGTCTGTATGTGCATGTTACACATCCCGGGGCCATCAGCTGGCTCTTTATAACCCTCTTTATTGGGTGGATATAATATGATGAGGGTAGTCATCTCTTATATTGGACTCTGCTGCCAACAAATACATTCATGGCAATAAATCAACATTATTTAATGTCATGACTCATAGAATTTTTAAGACCCTGACATTCTTCGTCACATTTTAGGATAACTGCCCCCCGGGGCTACATTTTAGCAATAAAGTCAGTAACTGCATTGGTAAAATTATGATTTTACAGAACTGTGCTCCTATAAGTATATTCTTCTTCTAGACTAAGCAGAACTCAACATGAAGCAGATGGCCACACAGGGTGACTTAGTTGTACCAACTAACTAGTTTGACTTTGGACTAGTCCAAAGGGTATTATCCTGGTGATCCCCTAGTATTCATCCCTTAACCCCTACACAGGGATCTGTTTTCGCTGCAGAGGAGCCACCAGGCCGCTACCTCTTGGAATAGTCCCGGTGAAGTTGACAGCTGACCTATCATAGTGAGAGAAACTAGTGCAAGGTGTCAGGCAAAAGTCGGTAAACAAGCAGCGGTCAGGCCAGGCAGAGATTGTGCAATTCCATGAGACTAATCCGAGGTCAGAGCAGGCAGTAAAGGGTCAGTACTTTAGACAGGCCAAGGTCAGGGCAGGCAGAGGAGTATCAGAGTCGGTTAACAGCTAGAAGTTAAGTACTTGGACAGACAATCAAAGTAATACATGCTCACTAGTTACCAAGGAACTTAAGCACAGGAGGAGTGAGAAGGCAATCCAGCATTTATAGCAAAAACTGACTAACAATTAGAAGCAGTCGTGTAATTGCACACAGCAAAGAGAGGAGGGGAGTGGTGGTGATGGCAAAAATGGAGCAGTAGTAGTTCATTGAATAATGTTCCTAATAGAAGTAGTAAATAGTAGTAGGTAGTGACGGACATGGGCTGCCAATGTTACAATCTGTCTCTAGAAAAAAATAAATAATGTGGTCTTTGGTTGACCTATTTTAATGATCTGATGACTGACATAACCAAGGAAAGAGCTACAACTGGACGGCACAATTTCACTGATACTACCCGTCTTTTTCATGACTTTGGTTAGGGTTGAGGTATGTAGGTGCCCCTAACTGTTTCAGTGATTAAGTCCCTAGAAAACGTTTAGCAAGAGAGGAACCAGAACTGCGGATAGTTACTTTAGCTAGAAGCAATGACAAAAGTAAAAGTCACAAGGTAAGAGGAAGGGTAGCCTGGAGAGGTGGTGTTTCAAAGATGTAGTCAAGCAGTCCAGATAACAGAAGTCAGGCTGGTTGAGATATAAAATACCTGGGAACAAGCTTGAGCATAGTTGATGGAGCCAAGGTTCTGATAACTAAGGGAGTCTGAAAGAGTAATCAGGAAACCTTGGGTCACCACATAGTATAGGTTCAGTTTTACAATAAAGTAAAACAAACTAAGGTAAATATAACTAAAGCTGGCTCTGACTTCAATGGGCAGTCTCCACTTTTCTCTATGATTGGCTCATGCACTGTTTGATATCCCACAAAACTCATTGTCAAGGCTGGAGGGTGAAAGAGATGGTGATGGAGTATATTGAGGTAAATTACACTCAACTATCAGATCTCAGGTGAATGGCTATGATACATGTTCAACTCAAAAGGTCAATCCACCCAAAGACAGTATATTTTCTAACAAACTAGAGAGACCAAAGCACCATGGTCCAATGCAAACGCTCTACCAAGGTCTAATCCCAGAGGTTATGACAGGTAATAACTTACTATGGTGGAAAACCCCAGTAGATCCCCAGATACCATTTCATTGACATGTCTGGAAATAGGAGATGCTAATAAAAGAAGACCCCAGAGCCACCATCACGTGTCTCAACGAAAGTCAAACTAGCCAGGCCTTTCACCGGGAAGGAACAACCAAGGGAAGGGCAGTCCCCAAAATGAGACCACCTATGCCAAGACATGGTATCCATCCACAGACAGCTGTTTCGGGGTATTTGCCCCTCATCAATACCCCGAAACAGCTGTCTGTGGATGGATACCATGTCTTGGCATAGGTGGTCTCCTTTTGGGGACTGCCCTTTCCTTGGTTGTTCCTTCCCGGTGAAAGGCCTGGCTAGTTTGACTTTCGTTGAGACACGTGATGGTGGCTCTGGGGTCCTCTTTTATTAGCATATTGCTTTTCCCAGGGAGCTTTGTTTTAGTTTCACTAACGTTGAGACACGTGATGGTGGCTCTGTGGTGATGATGGTTGATCTCCCTGAGGTCAATCATCTTTTCTTAAATGGAAATAGGAGAAGCAGATGTATCCAGGAAACAGCTTAGTAGATGTTTGAAAACTTGGCAGTAAAATAAATCTCAATAAAGTTATAATAATGATTTACTGATGATTTTTAGATCTTTGGGTTTGTTTACACATGCTGGATGAGCAATGGGTTTCAGACCAGATTCTGGGCCGAAATCCACAACCAATGACAATCTTCATCCCGTACATGTCAATGTGTTTTCCCCCATTCACATGCATGGGTGAATCCTTGGGCGAATCTGCGGCAGGTCCACTGTACATCTGCAGCATATCCTTCTGCCACGGAATTACCCTGAGAAGAAAAAGTATCCAGCATGTTTTATCTAAAGTAAACACCTGAATAATCCATAACTGGCAATAGATGTTGTAGATAGCCATAGATGTTGTTCCAAATTTTGTAGACATGACACAACGACCTTCTAAAATTCTGAATTGTCTTATTAGACATGTTGCATAAAACTGTATGGGTGGTTGAACCTGTCTGATTTGAGAATGACACTGATTCTCTCTTTCTAGCGGACATAGTTGAGGAGCTTGGCTCTCCATCTGAATTAGTCACGTCAGAAATAACAGCAAGAAGTTTCCGCGTTAGTTGGTCTCACGCTCCAGGAAATGTCGAAAAATACCGTGTGGTGTATTATCCAACTAAGGGAGGACAGCCAGAAGAGGTAAGCACCAGCAGCTAACTGGGTTTCTATCATCTTAACATGGTCATGATCTGGTCACAAAAAACTACCAGTGAGACCTTGATATCTAGAATGGGCTTAGGGGCCACCTAAAAACTTTGGGGAGCCTGAAGGACCCATGTATGTCTTCTTGTTTTTGCAGGTGATAGTTGATGGCAGCGTGTCTACCACCATACTCAAGAACTTGATGTCTCTGACAGAATATCAAATAGCTGTGTTTGCTGTGTACTCAAGGAGTACAACGGAAGGCCTGCGTGGCGCTGAAACCACATGTGAGTAACTTGTCTCCTCCTGCATACCTGGGAAATGTCTATTTTAGACCTTTTGCACTTGAGGTGTTTTTGTTGTGGTGTTGCTGTTGTGGTATTTTCTTGCCAAATACCAGTATGCAGTGTAAGGCATCATGTGTTTTGTATAGGGTTCCTATTCTAATGCATGGTGTCTCTACTGCATATCGGTATGCCTCCCACGTGATGCATTGGTATACAGAAATTGTTTTTGGTGGCATGCTTTCTGAAAACCCCAGAGATCAGCTGATACCTCCAGGGGATGTTGCATCAACCACGTTTCCTGTGTAGTTGCTGCAGCATGCAGAAGTATTACATGGCTCCCATTAGAGTGATTGGCCAACCATAAAATACACGGCAAGGGTGGGAGTTACACTTTTTTAGAAAGTTACAATAATGTGCATTTTTAGTTTTGTAACAATGGAATGGAAAACATTCAAGATGTCCCTAGTAGGGCCACTGAGATAGGTTGCTAAGGGGCCTAGACCTAGTTGTTCCAATTTCCAGTGGAACAACAGTCGCAATCGTCACAGGTCCCTATATTTCAGTGGTCCTACAGCCCCCTCACCTTCTTGCTACATCAGACTCTTCTGGGTCTGGCACACAAGGTCTTGATGGTGGCCAGGAGTGAGGTGAGGAAGAAGTAAATAATACGCGTTTTTTGTTTTTAATCTAATTAATGTTGAAGTATTATTTAGGGTTCTGATCTGTGGTCTGATTTTGTGATCTGGTCTGGGTTCTGATTTAAAGGAGGTTATTCAAAGGTTTGGCATAGGGCTCAGTACTTTTTAGTAACATTCTCTAGAGTAACTGCATTTCTGGCAAAAATGGAGGTGAGGAATCGGCCCAAAGTCAGAACTATAGTTAGGCTTTCTTACGCCTTGGTCAAAGGTTTAATTTGCTGGCCTAGCCAATTCTTATCTCTCAGTCCTCAACATGCAGAAGTGTCCAAACCTGTCAGGACCATCATTGCCGTGTTTTACTTCTAGCTTTTTACTTCAGTTTTCTTACAATAAGTGTTGATATTTTTCTTTAAAGTGGCATTACCGATGGCATCTGATCTCGAGCTATATGACGTCACCCACAGAAGTATGAGGGCAAAATGGGTTGGTGTTGCAGGTGCTACTGGTTATATGATCCTCTATGCTCCTCTCACCGAGGGATTGGCTGCAGATGAAAAAGAGGTAACTTGTAAAGTATTGTATGACTGAATATTTCAGATGATCTACAGACACTGAACGTTTATTACGAAGAAGTTCCATTTTTAAGCCTTGACATTGTTTTTGGCCAGTTTATTGGTGCTTTAACCAATAAAGAAAACATATTTTATAGCAAATCTGTTGGTCAGTGCTAAGACAAGGACATTTTAAGAGCAAAGAGGGATCTAGATCAAAACTAAGGAATGTCTCTCCAAAGAGGGACACTTGAGATGTATGTCTGTAATCTGACTAATGAGATTAACGGGCCACCAAACCTATGGTTGGTATCACGGAAAGTACTAGCTCTCTCTGAACTTCAGTTGGACTGAACGTTTAAAATTAACGTTGACACCCTAGGTGGTGGACTAGTCTGAATATCCCTCAAGAGCTTCTAGAATCGGTCTTCTGCTACCCCAATACCCAATGATCCAGCAGCAGGATGTCATGGATAATATACAGTGGTGTAAGCAGAGTAGATCAGCTGATGGTGATAATAATAATTATAAATATTCCAGATGAAGGTCGATGGTTCAGTGACGGATGTTGAGTTGGATGGATTGACTCCGAGCACGGAATACACAGTCACAGTCTATTCAATGTTTGGAGAAGAAGCCAGCGATCCACTCACCGGGCAAGAAACCACATGTAAGGGGTTTATAGGTGGAATGACGGGTTTAAATGAAGTTGTATCTATGTAATGTGACGACTCAGTCATGCTTAAAGGGGTTCTCCAGGAATTAAGAAAATTAAAATACTTAAATATTACTTTATTATAAATATATTCCCAAATCCCTTTCATTAGTTATAGGCTCGTTTTGTCTAGAGGAGCAATCATCAGGAGAAACAAAATGGCCGCCGTCCTATTAGTTCACACAAAACCTGTCCTAATCACACAGGAGGACAAGTTACTTCACAACACGGAGCTAAAGAGCTTCCTCATTCTCCTCTCTGCTCTGGCTTGTCAGGGATTATGATCCTGACAGATAATAAGATCTTCAGATGAATCTATGTAGGAATGGAGTTCATGAGCAGATGTGGCTGATGAGCAGCAGCACTTGTATGCAGTCTCCATTATCACAGTCTGTCCTGTCCTTCCTCTCTGTCTCCTCATGAACTCCATTCCTACAGAGATTCAGCTGAAGATCTTATCACCTGTATTCAGGATCATAACCCCTGACAAGTAGCGCAGAGAGGCGGATGAGGCAGCTCTTTAGCTCAGTGCTATGAAGTAACTTCTCCTCCTGTGTGAATAGGACAGGTTCTGTGTGTACTAATAGGACGGCGGCCATTTTGTTTCTCCTAATGATTGCTCCCCATAGAAAATGAGCCATTATAACTAATGAAAGGTATTTGGGGATATATTTATAATGAAGTAATAGTTAAGTATTTTCGTTTTCTTAATTCCTGGAGAACCCCTTTAAATTACATACTGCAAAGATGGTTATACTATAAGATATAAGGATTCAAACATATTGAATTTTCCATAGTTTTTTAATAACATGGTATCAAATACTGAAATAGTGATATACCGTGTCATAGTTTATACATTTATCAATTGTACAATCTAGGAAGTAGATAGATAGATAGATAGATAGATAGATAGATAGATAGATAGATAGAATCTCTCTCTGGCACCAGCAAGGATTCTGAAGGAAGGCTGCAGTTTAGCATTTAAATCATACTGGACTTGTAATGTTCTGAGTGATGGGTGTCTTAGCTGTAGTCCCTCACCTTACAGCTTTCTCTGTAGATGCTGGTTATAGCCATACACTCTGTTGTCCAGCTTCTCAAGACTTCACTTGAGGCAGAAGAATACATGATCACTATGGAGAATCTGTAACAGGAGCAGGAGCTTTGTGGGTTGCTTCTCCTCTCTGTTGCTGAACAGGAACTCCACCTCTTGGCAGGGAGCAGGACCAGCTTACTCCTAACAGGAGGGGAGAAGACAGGGGGGTTAAGCCTGTTCCTGCCAACCTTTGTTATCCATCTGGACTATGATAGATAGATAGATAGATAGATAGATAGATAGAAGATAGATAGATAGATAGATGCTTCCTTGAAGGCTACAGATTATTCCACCTCATCGTGTTTTATGTTTCCACAGTACCACTGAGTGCACCTAGAAACCTCCGATTTTCTAATATTGATCACAGCAGTGCCACAGTCTCTTGGGACCACTCTCATAAGAGTGTGAATGGATATCGTATTATGTATGTGAAGACCGGGGGTGCTGACATCAATGATGTGAGTATATATGAGATAACACATTTGCTGCATTAGCTCCTAGCTCCTTCTACCTTATTCCAACACTTCACCAGTTATTTTCGTCCACCGTTGTATTGGACTCCATTTTCCTCCAGTAATAACTTTCACTGCTGTCTTTTCTGATCAATGTCATATTTCGCTTGCTGTGTTTGGCGTTCTCAAGGTGAGCCAGTTTTCAGGATCAAAAATTCAGTTTACATATCTGTACTTATGATTATTACCACATGTATCTCAGTGTAGTCAGCTGATTGCTTTGGGACTGGATGCAGGTCACGATGCGGCTCCTAAGCCAGCTGCTTCTCCAGTCAATGTCATTAGCCATAAAATCTTAAAGAGATAGTCCAACTTATTTCAAAATCTTTCTTAAAGGGATTGTCCGGGTTCAGAACTGAACCCAGACATATCCTAGTTTTCACCCAGGCAGGCCCTCTGATATGAGCATTAGAGCATTTCAAAGGCTTTTTTGTTTACATTTACACTGCTAGGCGGAGGCTTCTGCCTAGAAATGTTCCCGGTGATGAAACCGGCACTGATGGGTGGGCTTTAGCACTTTCCTAGCCATTTTACATGCTAGGGCAGTGCTAAAGCCTACCTATTAGTGCCGGTAATGTCACTGGGCTCACTGCTAGGTGGAAGCCTCCATCTAGTTTACCCATGGAGAGCCCGGTATGTCACCAAATCTCTAGAAAAACTCCTTGCCCTAAGTGGCTGGGTGGCAGAACATGGGGCTATGTCTGAGTTCAGCTCTGAACCTGGACAACCTTTTAAATGTGTGAAAAGAATAAAAGATGTTCTGTGTTTACAGCCTGCAACAGTGATACCAGTGGACCTCTGCAGCCAATTACTGGCCTCAGCTGTCTCATGCCATATACCAGCAAGTGACTGACTGCAATGGTCATAGGCCGTATACCACTGGAACCTGTAAACACAGGCCAGTCCTTTAACATTTTGACGCATACAGAGGCTTTGGGAATCTTTTGAAAATAAGTTGGACAAGCCCTTTAAGATTTAACCTACAAAGTGTGGAGAGGTTTAGTAGTGGAGCTGAGGATGGGAGTGGTAGTGGCTCTGACTGCAGTAGTTATTCACAGTGGCAACCCTCACAACGATGCTCCCTAGGGTCGGGCAGTGACAGGAGGACACATCTGATGTTGAGGCTCTTGCCTGATGGTAGTTGGAGTGTTTTTGGTGTTACGAGTGTTGTATGGGTTTAAGGCAGGAGATGTAGGTGTTGTGGCTGGCAGATGGTGCAGGAGTCAGTAACAAAGCCAGTTGTAGAAAATAAAGTCTTTCTTGACTGAAGTGCAAAATGGGAGTTGTAGTACATCCAACAGTATCGAAACACAGTTCCAAACAATTCACAAGGCAAATCTTCCTAGATAACAATGTGTCCAAGAGTGAAGGGTGGATTATTAATGTCCCTCTCACTGCAGTAAAGTCTCCATTAGCCTTAAACAACAAATACCTTACTGACTTACTCTAGTACTTGGCCTTGGAGATTCTGGGCCTTCTGATGCTTTTTTTTTTCCTGGAGCACTGTAGAGTAGAGATGGCTTGCTCAGGCTTATTACTCTGCAGAGTGAGTACACGTGGCTTCCTCTCACTAACATACTACTGCCTGAACTAGGGGTGGACCTAATTCCAACACCTGACCTCCTACAAGGTCATTGTCAGGATTATTAACCCCAACTAATCCATACAAGACCATACTGGGTATTACAATACATTAGATTACTTTACATAACATTTTAATAACAAAAAAACATTTTTCAATCTACCTATTCTGGGGTACTGCAATAGTAGGTTAAATGGTGCAGAAGTTGGCAACAAAAGTCAATCAGGGTTGGTAACAGAGATAGCAGAGCCAGATATATATTTAAATCAATGAATGTTATGTCGGACGAAGTCTCAGATCACGGCCAGGTTCATGCACCCTGCAGAAAACTGTAACACATTTGTACGGGAAATCACTGAGTTCACAAATCTTATAACAATTGTCAGTGACTTGTCTGCAAGTTATGTTTGGCTGGATTTCCATTGGAAATTATCCATTGATGTAATAATCACTGTTAACAATCTGACCAAAATAGTGGAAATCTCACTAAATCATCTTCTGACATGTCACGTTTTACATGAATGGGAGTGTGGAATTCCAAAAGGAACATGCCACATCTCCTAATTACCACATAATTAAAGGGGTTGGCCACTTTCTGGCTTCTGTTGACTAATGTATATGTAAGATGACTATACAGCACTTATGTCATGAGCTATTTCCCCTTCTTGTGCAAATCTCCTGTGCTGTCCACAAAGAGGTCCTGTCGATAAGATGGTCGCTGATGGAGGGTCATGGAACCAAACTCATAGCTCTAAACTACCAACAGAGCAAGTGCAGATTGCAAATGCAGTGTATTTGAATGGAGAAGACCTGGTCACATGACCCTCCATAAGCAGGCATTTTGTGGGCTGGACCTCCATGTGGACAGCACAAAAGACTTGGCCAACACAGGGTATACCTTTTAAAATATATAGAAAATGGTGAGGAATTTCAACAAAGGCTGTATTAGTAAGTGCCATGTAGACATCCTTCAAGCAAACTGATCAACAGTAACCAGAAAGTGGACAACCCTTTTAAGCTTTCCTGGTTTCATAGGAAACAATATTTTGCTGGAACATCTTCTGACATGTCATGACATGTTATAGGGTTTCATTTGGATTTTCTCTTGCACCATCATTGTTAAAGATTTTATCCAGTAATGTATAATGATGACCTATCCTCAGGATGGTCCAGCAGGTGCGGGGAGCCGCTGCACTCACCTGAGCTCTAGTGAGCACAGCCGGCTCCCAGCATCTTTCCCAAGCACAGCACTGCACATAGTACACATAGTTGCCAACTGTCCCGAATTTTCAGAGACAGTCCCGGCTAAGGCCTCTTTCACACTAGCGGCAGCACGGATCCGGCAGGTGAAGGGTGCCGCCGGATCCGTGCTGCCGCAGGGACATGTGTGGGGCCGGAACCGCACTACGGCCCCACACATGTCACACAGTACATACACTCAGACACACACACACACACACACACATATACACATACAAATACACATACATACTCCCGGCAGGTCTCCACAGCGCAGGAGGAGCAGGACGGCGCGCACATAGGACGATTCCCCACAGCGCCCTCTGTTGGACGCCGGGTGGAATCGTCCTATGTGTGCGCCGTCCTGCTCCTCCTGCACTGTGGAGACCTGCCGGGAGCATGTAAGTATGTATGTGTATTTGTATGTGTATATGTCTGTGTATGTTTATGTGTATGTCTGTATGTGTGCAGGTGACGGATCCGTCATGAACTCCATTGAAAGTCAATGGAGGACGGATCCGTTCAACATTGTGTCACACCAAACGGATCCGTCCCCATTTACTTTCATTGGGGGTCATGAAGGATCCGGCATGCTGCGGTTTGCTCTCCAGTCTGAAGACGGAACGGAATGCTTTTAGGAGCATTTTGTTGTCTTCAGTTCAGTTTTGTCCCCATTGACAATGAATGGGGACAAAACTGAAGCGTTTTATTCCGGTATTGAGCCCCTATGACGGAACTCAATACCGGAATTATAAAACGCTAGTGTGAAAGTAGCCTTAGGCTACTTTCACACTAGCCTTAGTACGGATCATTCGGATTATTCATGCTGTCCCAGTCCTAAAATTGGCAGAGCTAGCATAAACCCCCACCCATAAGTGGGTATTACCAGGTGGGGTCTGGGCGTTCCCTGTGGTGGGACTTATATGCCCCAATTTTACCAACTGAAATGTTGGTAAGTATGAATAGAGCGGCTGTGCTTGGTATAGTATCTCAGCCTCGTTTACTTTAATAGGGTTGAGCAGCAACTAGGCCACGTGACCAATGAACGTGATGTCACAAGGCGTAGGAAGAGGCCACCTCGCTCATGGAGTGCCAGCCTCTTCTAACAGCTGATTGTAGAGGTCCTGGGTTTCAGATCCCAGCCAATTTGATATTGATGATCTATCCTGAGGATAGGTCATCAATATTTATTACTGGATAAACCCTAAGTGAAATTCTGGAAAATGGATTTAGTAGGGTCATGTAACACACACTCCAGTCCTTCAACTACAGGTTTCTCAGATGCTCTGTACACTATACACACTATAGATCCTTAAAGGGTTTTTTCCTGAATCAAAATGTATCCCATGTCCACAGGATAGTTCAAAGTCTATGAGACTATCTCACGGAAACAGCTGAGTGTCGGCCCTCTTTGCTGCTTCCGTAATCCCAGCCACCTGGGGCTGGAGCTTATTCCTGTCTCATCATGGAGACTGGGAGATGGGACAACCTCTTAAATTCAAACAGGGAACACATGACCTCTCCTTCTTTGATCAGTGGGAGTCCCAACGATAAGACCTCTAGGGATCAGATACTTGTTCCCTATCCTATGAATAATGGCTAAGTTTGATTCTGAGGAAAAAAAACTTTATCAGGAAATAATTACTGCTGTGTGTTCAATCGGAGATGTTGCCAAAATGACGCACCCTCTCTGACATCACTTCCTGTTCTGCAGCAATTGGCTGAAGCTGCAACTCGTAGACTTCCTGTTCTGCCCACCCCTCTGCATCCATTTTATCAATGATGAAAGTTTTCACTTTAAAGACACTTTTTATCTCTCCGATACTGCAATATTCAGTTGTAACAGGCCGGCCAGCTACAAACATTCATGGTCTTCATGGTAATAAAATTTTTGAAGCGTGCACCCATAGAAGGAAACAATAATTTCCATGACTGGAATTAATTTTCTGCTTTCAGGACAAGCAACCAAATAATAAAATATACTGTAATATTGGGTCAGGTTTGGGAATCTTTAGTCCTGTGACCTGATCAAGCCATATTGTAAAGGATTTACATTACTACAGATACCTTATGTCATGTATGAAAAGGGATGTAGACAATCAATTTCTCAGTGCTGTCCTTGGTGAACTTTACAGTCCCTAATTGCATGCTATTACATTCCTCTTTGTGTTTCGGTTTTGCTTGTATGGTTGTCTAACCTTTGACTGTTTTACTAACCATTGTTCTTCTGATGTTCTATTTTCTATGTATTCTCTTTACTAGTCCCTCATAACTCGGCCAATCTTTCTGCTGCCAGAGGGCCTTCCCATCATGTTGGGTTAAATACACCAGGTATTGGCAAAGTGTAGACTATTTAAGGACAATGTGTAGACTTCCTAAGGTATATATATCCATGTATTTCACAGGTGGAAGTTGGAAAAGTTGCAACCACCAACTTAAAGAAGTTATCCTCGTTGACCGAATACACGGTGGCCGTCTTCTCTGTTTTTGATGAAGGACAATCCGAGCCCCTCACTGGCACTTTCACCACCAGTAAGTCTAGAACAGCAGAGGTGGCTAGACTTGAACGTCTTACAAAGTTTCTCAGCCTAGGTCAACCATACAAAAAAGGCTGCCCTGCAGATTTTATAGGGCTATGGAGTGTAGGGACTGTGCCTCACTAATGGTTGACAACTTCTAATTCAGTTAGTATGCCTCTACAGAGATCCTTTACAGTTTTGCCTAAACTAAGTTTTTGAAGGCAATTTTGGTAATTTTGAGCCAGACTTGATAGTGGCTACAAAAATGCCCGCTTTAGAGCATTGTTCCCCAACTCCAGTCCTCTGGGCCCACCAGCTGGTCAGGTTTTCTGGATTTCCTTAGTATTCAGCAGGTGATATAATTAGTTTCAATGCATCAGGACTTACAACAGTTTTTCATTCTGTGGGATATTCTTGAATCATGACTGGTAGGTGGGCCCTGAGGACTGGAGTTGGGGAACACTGCTTTAGAGGACCCAAGCACCCATTTGTCACATAGAAAGTCCATTGATTTCAAGTATCACCATGTAAAGCTTCAGTTCACCTGTGGTGGAACTACAGGAGAATTGAACACTTGTTGCTGCTTATTTTTGTGGCCCTTTTTAGCCGAAGGGTATGTTGAAAGGCAGATTGCCCCTTTAATGAAAATGCAAGCAATACATGATGAGATGGTGAGGTGAAAAAAAGTAGAATTTCAACATGTCGGTTGCTGTATATACATTAGCCAGGAGTTGAAATTGGCTTGACAATACTTGACTCTGTTTTGGACAATCCACTTCTACTTTGCTAGAAGGGTCCGTTGACAATAAGCCCATCACCTGTAACCTGTGAGGAAACCTGTAAGTGTTTAGTTTTTCCTGCAGCGCCACCACAGGGGAAACTAATCATTACACAGTGTCCATTGGGTATGTGTAATGCAGGACAGGGCAGGGCCTCCAGAATGAAGAGATGCTCTTTTCAGCTCTTCTCCTCTCTGGCCAAGATATAAGGATTCTAAACGGAGGACCCCCGATATTAACTCCATTCCATTCCACTGCTCCTTCTGATATACCACTCATGTCCTGTGTTATTATAACAATATATTTCTGTCTATGAATCCATTGTCATTTCCACCCACAGAACCAGTGCCCTCTCCTCGTGATCTGAATGTGAGAGATATAACCTCACACAGTTTCAGAGCTTACTGGATACGCTTTGCTCCAGATATTGTCATGTACAGATTGAGATGGACGCCCCGCAGTGGTGGTAACACTCAGGAGGTAAATTTCCTATTTACTCAGTACGTTTATTTTTTGCCATTTGTCCTGAGAGAACCCCGAATATGGTTAAAGGGTTTTTCCAGGAGTTCAGTATTGATGGCCTACCCTCAGGATAGGTCACCAATATCTGATTGATAGTGGTTCAACTCCCAGCACCCCTGCCAATTAGCATACCAAGCACAGCGCCATACATTGTATAGTGGCTGTGCTTGGTATTGCAGCCCAGGGCCATTTACTTGAATTGGACTGAGATGCGCCCAGGCCATGTGACGAATGAATGTGACATCACTGGCCTAGTAAGAGGCAGCAGGAACCTCCTCTTAACCGGGGGGGGGGGGGGGGGTTGGTGCCAGTGGTCAGACCCCTGCTGTTTAGATATATATGTCCAGTCCTGTATATTTATGTTTATCCCAAGAGGCATACATTTTCTCTCCTCTCTGCCTGACTTTTACTGACTCTATGAGGCTAAAAGAAAGTCTTACAGAGTGAAAAAATGGTATTTGTTTTCTAATTTCCCTAATGTCAAACCAAATTCATATTTTTTACATTTTCCCCCAATAGGAAACCCTAGACTGTTTGTTATCATCCATCCACTTTTCAGTCTATTTCTTTTTTGTTTTTTTCCCATAGGCTCTTGTAAAAGGAGATGTCACCTCCTATCTTATGGATGGTCTAACACACAGCACAGAATATGAAGTTTCCCTGTCTGCCATATTTGCTGATGAAACTGAAAGTGATTACCTATCGGCTTTGGCTACAACTTGTAAGGAATCTATTTGCTGAGCATATGCACAGTATTTTTTTGGACTATAAGACTGCTTAAACAATGCCTGTGTCTTATAGTCTGCAGTCATGGCGCTCCAGCAGTGCCAGACCTCCCTGACTGCTTCCTTAATGATCTGGCAGAGCACTCATACAGAGCTTTACTGGATCAGTGAGATTGCTCTGCACACTCCTCTTTCCCTGCCGAGTATCAATCTGTGTGATCAGTGCTGACAGAAGACGATCATTCAGCTCATGGAGAGGACTGTGAGGAACCCAGCCCTCCTCATACAGAAGGTCCCCAGGCAGCAGGGAAAGACATAGTGTAGTTAAATGACATTTAATCAAGTCATAAAAGGTACTGTATGGTACTGTACTGTAACTTGTGATGTTTATTGTGATGTTGATACATTAGACTATTAAAGTAACATTGACTCCTCTTCTTCTTCAAACAACCAGGAAATTTGAATGGGTGTCTTATGGTCAGGTGCATCTTATAGTCCAAAAAATAAAGTATATTCTTTATGACAGGTGGAAGTTGAGAAAGTTCTGGATATAAAAACAGGGTAGATGTAGGGAATGAGAATTTCCCATGCTTTCCCTGTTGGACTTTTTTGCTGTATTGTCTTCTGCTGACAGATTGCCAGTGGTTTCCTTTATTTAAGTTTATAAGTTTATAAGGCCGAAAAAAGACATCTGTTCATCCAGTTCAGCCTGTTTTCCTACAAGTTGATCCAGAGGAAGGCAAAAAAAACCCTGTGAGGTAGAAGCCAATTTTCTCCACTTCAGGGAAAAAATTCCTTCCCGACTCCAATCAGGCATCAGAATAACTCCCTGGATCAACGACCCCTCTCTAGTAACTATAACCTGTAATATTATTACCCTCCAGAAATACATCCAGGCCCCTCCTGAACTCTTTTAGTGAACTTACCATCACCACCTCCTCAGGCAGAGAGTTCCACAGTCTCACTGCTCTTACCGTAAAGAATCCTCTTCTATGTTTGTGTACAAACCTTCTTTCCTCCAGATGCAGAGGATGTCCCCTCGTCAGTCACAGTCCTGGGGATAAATAGATGATGGGAGAGATCTCTGTACTGACCCCTGATATATTTATACATAGTTATTAGATCTCCCCTCAGTCGTCTTTTTTCTAAAGTGAATAACCCTAATTTTGATCGTCTTTCTGGGTACTGTAGTCCACCCATTCCAGCTATGACTTTAGTTGCCCTCCTCTGAACCCTCTCCAGCTCTGCTATGTCTGCCTTGTTCACAGGAGCCCAGAACTGTACACAGTCCTCCATGTGTGGTCTGACTAGTGAATTGTAAAGTGGCAGGACTATGTTCTCATCACGGACATCTATGCCTCTTTTGATGCAACCCATTATCTTATTGGCCTTGGCAGCAGCTGTCTGACACTGGTTTCTTGTTATTGTAATTATGGCTGAAATGAGGTCTCTGGAGGACCAGGGACATGAGTTGACCATTGTTTTTAGCTGGGAGTTGTAGTTTTGCAAATTTAGGAGAGCATACACCAGTGCTTAAAGGAGTTAGGTTTGTCCTATAAAATCAATATCCTATCCTTAGTATAGGCAATCAATATAAGATTGTGGGGATCCAGGCCGTGGCGCACTTGCTGATTAAAAGGACCGCATTCCCTTTTCTGTTTACCAGGCACAGCTCCATATGCTTAGTAGTGGCTGTGCCTGGTACTGCAGCTCCCATTTACTTAAATGAGATTGGGCTACTCTGTGCAGCGAATGCTGTAGACCCCGATCGGGTTTAGTACCAAGCGTCAACTATATAGTGCCATGCAGTAAAGATGAAATAGTGCCATACAATGGCATTGTGAGTTTAGGCCATGATGGTGGCAGTATGTTTGATGCCCCTTGAGCATGCTGCCCAGTAAGTAGCATTTTTACTATAATGGCTGATATTCTGTATAACAGTATATAACGGTATATCAATATGACCTTTGCTTATAATTTCAGTGATAAGGACTACGACTACTCCAACTACAGCAAGACCCACGACACAAGGTAGATGAGTGATGTATTTCATGATTATTAGTTTGATTGTTCTAAGTCTGTAAACCTCTGCCTATTTTTATGAATGGAAAGCATAACCTTTAACATGTTAATCCCACATGATAGTTAATAGTATTCCCATAGATTACTCTAGAATATAATATTTATATACACCTTACTGTAGAATATATATATAGCTTATTGTAGACTATAATATGTATAGCTTATTGTACAATATAATGTATATAGATATACCTAATTGTAGAATATATTATATATACCTAATTGTAGATATAATACATTTTGTCGCTTGAAAAAGCATTCATACCCCCTTCAACTTTTCCATATTTTTTTCACGTAACATGTGATAGAATTTATGTGATAGACAACAGAATGTAGCAAGT
This sequence comes from Rhinella marina, assembly GCA_900303285.1. Classification (NCBI taxonomy): domain Eukaryota; kingdom Metazoa; phylum Chordata; class Amphibia; order Anura; family Bufonidae; genus Rhinella; species Rhinella marina. Next base: position 111,748 of record ONZH01028888.1, read on the forward strand.
ATGTGTGAAGTGAAACAAAAATGATACATGGTTTTCAAAATTTACAATAAATAAAATTCTAAAAAGCGTGGCGTGCATTTGTATTCAGCCGCCTGTACTCTGATGACCAATTGCCTTCAGAAGTCACCTAATCAGTAAATAGAGTGTGTGTGTAATTTATTCTCAGTATAACTACAGCTGTTATGTGAAGGCCTCAGAGGTTTGTTAGTGAACATTAGTGATCAAACAGCATAATGAAAACCAAGGAACACACCAGACAGGTCAAGGATAAAGTTGTGTAGAAGTGTAAAGCAGGGTTAGGTTATACAATAAATATCCCAAGCTCTGAACATCTCACAGAGCACTGGTCAATCCACCATCCGAAAATGGAATCAGTACGGCGCAACTGCAAACTTACCAAGACATGGCCGTCCACCTAAACTGACAACCCAGGCAAGGAGCACTAATTAGAGAAGCAGCCAAGAGGCCTATGGTCACTCTGGAGGAGCTACAGAGATCAACAGCTAAGGTGGGAGAATCTGTCCACAGGACAACTATTAGTCGTATACTCCATGAATCTCGTCTTTATGGAAGAGTGGCAAGAAGAAAACCATTTTTGAAAGTAAGCCATAAGTAGCCCAAATGCAAAACGCTATGTGTGGTGGAAAACAAACACTGCACATCACCCTGAACACACCACCCCCACCATGACTGACTGAGCTTGAGCTATTTTGCAAAGAAGAATGGGCAAAAATGTCATCCTCTAGATGGTAGAGCCTACAAAGCTGGTAGAGACATACCCCAAAATACTTCAGCTGTAATTGCAGTGAAAGGTGGTTCTACAAAGTATTGACTCAGGGGGGCTGAATACAAATGCACGCCACACTTTCCAGATTTTTGTTCATTAAAACATTTAGAAAACCATGTATCATTTTCTTTTCACTTCACAGATACTTGTAACTTTGTGTTAGTCTATCCCATAAAATCCCAATAAAATACATTTATGTTTGCGGGTGTAATGTGAAAAAATGTAGAAAAATTAACGCAGTATGAATACTTTTTAAGTCATTGTATATAACGTACCTTATTATAGAATTTAATATACATACCTAATTGTAGAATATAATATATATATATATATACCGTATTGCCATTACAGTGATCCGTTTAGGTATCAGAAACCTTTTAATAGATGAAGAGACCACATCCAGCCTTCGCGTTTCATGGCTTATGACAGATGCCAACATTCGCCAATACCTCATATCCTACGCCACTGCAAATGGAGATCGGGAAGAAGTGGTAAGATATTGGGTTGGGTCATAGCTAGAGGTTCCTTCAACTAAGGGCAAGGATTTCATTTATTGCCCTAGCCTCCTATCTAAATACCTTGGCAAAAGCAGAGTGTCTTATTGCCATCCTCTGCACCCGGGGCAAACGCCTCATTGTCATTATCCCCTCTAATTACACCTCTGGATATAACGCTTCTAACTTCATGGTTACATTCAATGGATTAGGCTCACATTTTAAAGTGTTGGCAAGCGATCTCCAACCCACATCCCTCCAAGCTTTGCAAAACTACCACTCTCACCATGCTAGAAGGTTAGGGTCACTGATGGAGACTAAGGTAGCCGTAGACATAATGGTAATTGCTAACAATTCACACACAAAAATTATTCATTATGATTGCATTTGTGTTACTTAAAGGGCTTGTCCCAACTGGACAATGCCGATCTATAAGCCCTATTTATGCGTATGTATGTCTCTCCCCCTCCCCCTCTACTATAAGAGGTGGACAACCACTCCAAAGTTCAGTTCCTGTTCCAGGCAGCTGAGTGCAAACATGGATGACATAGTTGCCCATTTTATTTTAAAGGGAGGTTCAAGAAAAAAAAATTTACATGAACTGGGGAATTAACAGAACTTACCTGGTACCCTCTTTTTAATCTTTTCAGCTTCAGATTTGCCAGTTTCCGGACTCCTCTTCTGACATCCAATATGGCCACACCACTTCTCAGACTACTGTGCATTTGGCAGCCCAAGACACCTTGCTGGTCTCAGATTGGCCAGTACTGCTTATGTGGACAGTGCTGGCCAATCCAAAAGCAGGACTGGCCAAGCAGAGTGTGTCTTGGGATACTGATGCACAGTAGGCACCAGGTGGTCTGAGAAATGATGCTCCATCTTGGACAGCAGAAGAGAAGCCTGAGAATTAGTGGATCTGCAACAAAAAGGAGGTCACCAGGTAAGTGTTCTGTTTGTTACACAGTTAATGTGATTTTTTCTTGAAACAAAGGGTAGCTTTAATGGTCACCATGTATTACTACATTTCTCCACTAGTGGCCATTGACTGTAGTGTAAATGTGATTTTTTGTGTATTTTAAATTTTTTTTTTCTGTGATTTTTTTTAAATGCGTGGTTGCCTGCAGCTTCAGGTTTCTACAGCCAGATTAGGTGATCACTGCAGGCTGCTTGCATTAGAGAGCTGGTTCCAAGCAATGGAGTGTACGTTCTTATGCTAACCAGCAACACGGTAGTGGATCAGGGACAAATCCTCTCATCTACAGACAGCAGTAACTAATATAATAATTGTAAAAGCAAACACAATGTAAAAGAAAACATAGAACATATGAACTAATGTTATAGTCACTATATAAAAGAATATAAGCTACCTAGCAAATTTATTTTGATCAAAATTATTTGTGCCCATCCACCACGGTAAGGTGACCTCTTTCTGGATGGGAACCTACTCTATACGATACCTCTCTGTGTACCAACAGGACTCCACAATTATACTATGTCTGCTCTGTTAGTTACCTCTCTCTGTGGCGATAGACCTGCTCTCTGAAATCAGGGAGAGCAGACTACAGCTATACTGTATATTGCACTTATTAGGGGTGGCTCTCCAGCTGTTGCAAGCTACTATAAAAGTCTTGGAAAACCCCTTTAATTAGTGCAATATTTAGCTGTAGTATGCTCCCTGAATTAATTGGAGGCCTGCTGGTACAGAGAGAGGTTACAAATAGACCACATCGAGAATGCGGAGCCTGCTCTCCTTAAATTAATTAGAGGCTGGTTGACACACAGAGAGGTATAATAATGAGTAGGTTCCCATCCAGAAAGAGGTCACCTTGCGGTGGTGGATGGGCACAAATAATTTTTATCAAAATATATAGTTCATATAGTCTGTGTTTGCAGGCTGCTTTTTCATTGTGTTTGCTTTTACAATTATAGTATTAGTTACAGCTGGCCTTTAAAAAGAGCCTGCGAAAAAGATGGGTTCAGGGCCCCTTTACAGAGGTTGAGAATCCGCCATATAATCACTGATGATCAGGTGTATTCCAGGAAAGAACCCTTCCTTCCCGACAATTGCCCAGTGAATTGTCCCGTGTAAAGGGACCTTTAGTTAGGAGTGCACAACCTCACCTCCAATAATTGGGCCTTATCAATTACAATATATCATGGGTTCTCCTGTATTTGTAACATCATTTTTTTGCCTTCCTCAGAAAGTTGTGTCTGGAAGGGAAAATGAAATTGTGTTGCAGTCTTTGCTGCCAGACACTGAATACAACGTCAGAGTGACCCCTGTGTATTTCAATGGAGAAGGAAATCCTATGTCAACATCTGGGAGAACATGTATGTATTAGTATTTAGAAATATTATTACTTTTACCTCTGGATAGATAGATAGATAGATAGATAGATAGATAGATAGATAGATAGATAGACAGATAGATAGATATGAGATAGACATGATAGATAGATAGATAGATAGATAGATAGATAGATAGATAGATAGATATGAGATAGACAGTAGACAGAAGTACATCCAGGGGTGCACCACCAATGAGGCCAGGTGAGGAGATCACCTCAGGCAGCACCAGGTAGGGGCAAGAGGGGGACAACGGAAGGGCCATGGGCAATGAGCGCTTTCATTGTGGCATAGGAGTTAGATTAAGAAATTGGTATGGGGAGGGGGGGGGTGCCGTTTCAGTTTTCGCCTTAGGCAGCAGCAAGGCTAGGTGCACCCCTGAGTACATAGTACATCATAAAGCTGGTATTTCACAACTGGTTTGTTATCAGACATGTCCCTTTCAGCAGAGCCAGTACAGTACCCATGTAATGAACACAGGGGTCATCATTTACATTCAGAAACATGCCTATATTAGACATATTTCTGGCACAGATTGCGACTTTTCGCCACTCGCGCCAGGGCTAGAAAGTGGGCGTGGTGTGGAGGGGGAAGGGAACAGGCCGGTAGTCCCATCTCATTCATCATTTTCTATGCCTGTTTTAGGCATAGAAAATAGTCTAAGTCTAAGCCAGCAAGGAAGCTGGCTTACATTTAGACCGGAGCTGGATACGCCAAAGTTATGTAGAGGCCTGTACATAACTTCAGCGGATCCACCTCCAGCACAGGAGCTTTTTAAGACCGTCGTCTAAAACACTGGTCTTAATAAATACCCCCAGAGTTCCTAGAATGTAAATCATACACAAAAAGATCTACAGATGCTGAACTATCAGGGAGTTCTGGACCATCTGAATTTTAGAGTCTGCAGAATTGTGAATGCAGCTCTGGAGTATAACATAGACTAGTTCTCAGGATCAGTACAAGATGTGTAATGCACTTTAAGTACAAGGTTCAGCAACTTTATATGTAGATTCTGATTAGAACTCCATTCAGGCTGAGCAGGTCATCACTGCAGTACGGGATTATTGGCTTAGCGCTATTCACAACCATTTCCTGCTATGTAAGGACAGGGACAGGAAGTGGAGCACAGCAGTCACCCAGGCAGCGGTGAGGGATCGGTGAGCATAAGCTCTGTTTTATATATTATATATATATATACTGTATATATATATATATATATCTGAAGAGAAAAATTCCTTGGCACTTTCAAACAGTGAGAAAAGTCCCAGTAAGAGGACTGAAATGTTTCTGTCTGGTGATTAAAACACATTTTATTTAATTTACTTCTTGGAAGTGCCGTGGAATTTTTCTCTTTTTGTCTTTTTGGAAGTTGGATCACTTCCACAGCCACTGGCACCCTTTTATAAAGTTTTCTGTTGCGCTGCTCACAATCTTTGTACTTTATCTAGATATATATATATATATATATATATTAAATGTTATGTATTCCACTGCTGCCCTTTTTATTAGCTGGAATACCCCTTTAAGTTGTTAGAGGCAGGTCTTTCAACTCAATCAGTTGACTGATTCAAGGCACAATTAGCAGAAATTGTGAATGCAGTTTTGCACATGAATGAAATAGGTCAGTAAAAGACAAGAGACAGGGGTGCACCACCAATGAAGCCAAGTGAGGAGATCGCCTCAGGCAGCACCAGGTAGGGGCAAGAGGGGGGCAGCAGAAGGGTCATGGGCAATGAGCACTTTCATTGTGGCAAAGGGGTTAGGTTAAGAAATTGGCATGGGGGGAGGGCGCGCTGTTTAAGTTTTTGTCTCAGGCAGCAGAAAGGCTAGGTGCACCCCTGACAAGAGAAGCAATATATTTGCTATTAGGATATGCACCAATGATGGTGACGAATAGAAATAACCACCATCCCAGTTTGTCCCAATGATACATACAACACTTTGTCTCTGCAGTGTCCTTATCTTCTCCCCGAAATCTGCGTGTCTCTGATGAATGGTACAATAGGCTGAGGATTACATGGGACCCTCCGCCTTCCTCCACCTTGGGGTACAGAATTGTATACCGGCCTACAAGCGGTAAGCTGTTCCTTCCTCATGCCAGTGAAATGCTGAATGTATTCTCTTGGATCTGACCCGCGGGCAGTGACTGCGAGGCCGTTACTTGAGCCCTTTGCAATGTTTTCCTGGACAGCGCAACCACATTTTACTTGTTATATAACAGGAAGGTGTAAGATCTTGAAAACGAAGAACTTACCCCCAAAGTGGGTTAACATTCACGGAATAGAGAAAAACCATTGTATGTGCAAAGTGTTGCCGACGCAGACTTCTGTAACGGATCCAATAACCTGGAGCCAAGTGTTAGAACCTTCTATTTCATCTCCAAGTTATTCAACCGGGAAATTTACTTGGTGAAAAAAATTACTTTCAGCTTTAGAAATGTTTGATCAGGCTGCATTTTTCTAAGACACGTTCAAATATGCGGCTGCTGCGGCTGTCCACAAGCATTTTAATGCTTCCAGATGACCCAGAGGGTAAATTTCAGAAGGTGATACCAGGACAGTGTAGTGCAATAGAGAGTCGATTGGATCGGAACCAGAGCTATGTGTTTTGCGGTCCATAAATTGCAGATTGCGAAATGCACATGACCTGCCTCATCATAGAAATGCAATTGTGGAGAAGAATAGGACATACTCTATCTTTTGTTGCGTAGCCGCAGAACGGAAGTACGGAAATAAATTATAATGAATGGGTCTGCATATGGTTGTGTGAATGGGGATCTGACTCCCGGCAACCCTGCCGATCAGCTGTTTGAGGGTACCTGCAAACGTGTGCGGGTTTGAAAACAGAAATTCTGTGTTACTTATAGATTTTGTTGCTGACTGTTATGCGAACTTTGTATTGCAAAGGATGAAATCTGCGCAAAAAAATCTGCGCAAACAAATGACATGCTGCAGATTTCTAAATCTGCACAGCAGGTCAATTTCAGAATTTCAAAAGCAAAGTGTACATGATATAGGTAGTGCCTTAGAGCAAGGGTGCTATGGAGTATAGATGTTTGTGGACATTTGCGGCTATGTAAAGCTATCCACCCCCTACTATTTTACTGCACTTTGAAGGGTTAACGTATGCCATTGTTTACACTTATACTGTTTTATATTGTTGAATTGTATTTTATAGTTTTTTTTTAAATATATCCTGTTCATTTGCATTGGGTTGTAAAAAGGGTTAATGCAAAGGTAGTTGATACTGAGAGACTTTGGGACATTCCAGCCTGAGCACTAAGAAGCTATTCATTTTCCACAGATGCCAAGTTAAGTTTTGGAGGGAAAAAAAAACAGACACAGTGAATTTTCAACCGCCTGGTTTGGCTCTGTCAGACGGTTATTTATGTTTAGAAACTGCTTAGTCATTCCCATTGACTTGTATTGAGGCACAGTACAAGTCTATGGCAGCCGTGAACTGCAACATTGTTTCTGTTAGGTTGTGCTTCTACGGCTTCACCCTTCCCACGAGATGCTTCTAGACCGTTAGAAACTGTGTAAAGGTAGAGAAGTCCGAGTCCCTAGTTGTCTGCAGATAGGGATCAGTGTTTAGTAGGAGAGACTCTGCCAGACTGCATGAGTGACCAGAAGAAGACGCTGATTCGGGGATACTCTGACACAAAACGTGAGTCACCAGCCCTTTGGCAGGGTATCAGAGGGACAGCTAGGTCAGGCTTTTCTTCAGCACAGAACCTTCTTCTGCCAGGGAGGAGACTGGAGAAGCCTCACCTGTATTTGTTGTGCACTTGAGTTCCTTCAGTAAAGAAGCACACTGGTTACTGCAGATCCTGCCTCCCTGGACTTATTTCTCATTGGGGTGAAGAGGCCGGGGAGCTCTGTTGAGCACTGCAGCCTCTCCCTAGACCACTGACGTCATGTCCATTGGTCCCATGGCCCATGTGCTGCTCAGTCCAATTCATGTGAATGGGCCTGAGCTGCAATACCAAACACCGCCAGTATACAGTGACATACAGTGCTGTGCTTGGTATACTGTGAGGAGGCTGCAGCATTCATCCGAGCGCTACAGCCCTTTCAAACAGGATCCTCTCAGGATCCACCTTAAAGGGTTTATACAGGATTTGAATAACGTGGCTGTTTTCTTGCAGAAACAGGACCACACCTGTCCACGGGTCACGTCTGGTATTGTAGCTCAGCTGCATTGAAGAAACTGGGGCTGAACTGCAATACTGCACACAACCTGTGGACCTGTGGGTCGCTGTTTTTAGTAGAAGCTCCTAGACATCCTGCCATGTGGTCAGCAGCTTCAGATATGTTCTTTCACATGTTTTTCCTTCAGTGGGCGGCTCATAAAATTTCACATCATAAATAATAGATATAAACTAAAAATTTTGGTTAATTACGACTAACATAAAATCCCTTCTGACTTGTCCACGAGTGTGTGCTTTGGAAGCGATCTATTTACGATAAAATGTAATTTCAGCCCCAAGTTTTACAATATGAAAATATTTTTAGATCTGAAATTTTCCAAGTCTTACATTTCCGTGTGCCGGGAAGTACACGCTCCTTGTGAATGGCGCTTGTTGTGCTTGGACTGGAAGTGTCAGGCTTGTGTATAAGTTCTCCAAGAATCGTATGCATTGGCCCAGTGATAATTTGAGGCTCTGGACTTTATTTCAGGAGTCGGCCCAGCCCTGGAGACCTTCGTTGGAGATGATGTGAATACCATCCTCATTCTCAACCTTCTCAGTGGGACCGAATACAACTTAAAAGTCCTAGCGTCCTATTCGACTGGATTCAGTGACGCTTTAACTGGAGTGGGCAAAACACGTAAGAAAAACTTTATGTTCTACTGCAGATGTAGCAGAGCCGAAGTAGCTTAGTATAAAAGGTTTAAGTTCTGTTCACATTTCTTTCTGAGCCTAAAAGAGAGATATACATCAAGTGGATTTTATGTATACCTCTGACAGGATCCTGTAATGTTTTATACTGTGTTGGGATACGTCGCCCGTATGCTCTGGACAGAAACATATAGCACATGCTATATGCATGTAAAAGCATGGTAGAATGTAAAAGAAGGGTATGCTGGCACCCTGCATAAGGACATTCTTTCCATATACACTAGGTGCATGGAGGCATATGGATACATAGGAGGAATATTCCCAATAGGAACCCCCAACATATAGAAAAACTAGATGTGAACAGAGTTACCTGCACTCCTATGTAAAATCACATATGAGATGAGAGTATGTAGGAGTGAGGAAGAAGCCCCTCTGCGAGTATCTTCGTCCTTAAAGGGGTATTCCCATCTCAGCTGTTCTTAAAGGGGTTGTCTGGGCTTTTTAATATTGATGACCTATCCTCAGGATAGATCATCAATATCAGGGTCCGACACCCAGCACCCCCACCGATCAGCTGTATGAAGAGATGGCGCGCGCATTGTCTTCCTTCTCTCTTCCTGTCCGCTGCTGCTGTCCCATGGACATACAGCGGAGAACAGGGAGAGAGAGGGGAAATGGCACGTGCACACAGCAGGCGCCGTCTCCTCATACAGCTGATCAGTGGGGGTGCCAGGTGTCGGACCCCCACCTATATGACCTGAGGATAGGTCATCAATGTTAAAAAGCCCGGAAAACCCCTTTAAGGCCGGGTTTACATCACCGTTTATTTTTCCATTCTTCGGATACATCAGAAGAACGGAAAAAAATTTTTAAAAATGGATCCTGTACTTTAAGCATCCGTTATACTCATTTGGCTTCCGTTTTAGACAGAAAAAAAGTCCTGTATGCGTAACAGATGCTTTAAATACAGGATCCGTCGCTCGCTGTGGTACACTGACTCCATAGCTTTCACTCACTTATATAGGAGTTACAGAAACAGCATAGCACAGCCCTGCTGGCTTTCCGTAAGGGCCAGTTCATATGGGGTCTACGTTTCCCGGGCAGGCGCTGAAGATCGCCCTTCTTGGCGCATTTGAGATCTTCAGCACTGTCTCCCATATGGGAGGCAAAAAAAACTCAAATTTTGACAGGGGTGTCTGTGCTAAAATTCCACTGGAAAAAAACGCAGTAGGTATGGGCCCTAACTCTTGCCACCCTGTTCACTGCATTAATACCCCCTTTAATGGGGTTCTATAATATGGACAACCCCTTTTTGGTAGAAGCGTCCCCCATAACAAGTTTATCACAATATCTTCCACTACTGGGACCTCTAGCGATCAGCTATAAATTGTGGAGGAGTCCAGAAGGAGGGATTTCATTTCCCTACAGCGCCACCTCAGGGGAAATAAAGCATTGCACAGTTCTCATTGAAATTAGTGGGACATGCCGGGTCCTCCTCTCTGATCTGCATTAGAGATCAGGCACATCTATTAACTTAGAATGTTAATCATTTTTTCGATATATCCTTTTCCTATTAATTTCTCCCGGTTTTCAAGATCTCTGCTTGCTGTCATTCAGTACACTGTGTAATTCCAGTGTATACAAACCTGTCCAGGTCATATGACGGACGCACATGGCACGATACAAAACACATCTCTGATAATGGCACATCACGTGATACATTTGTACCCACCAGTAGTAAACAATGGAGGTTCCTACTGAACAGCAGCAAGCAGAGGTCTTGAAACACATGATGAATTGATACAAAAGACATATTGGAAAATTGTATAACTTTCGTTTTTCGTAATGTGTAAAATCCTTTGATATGAAGCGTAAAGCCAGTACTAAATATTGTCAGCTTCATATTTTATACAGTAAGACAACCAAAATCTAGAAGTAAACACTAAACACAGCAGGGACGCAGGTCACAAGGCGGGAGGAGATGACAAGAATTATATGAAACTCTTAATTTTTGGTAAGACTATATAATGAGATGCTGTGGGACCTGACCGGCGAGGTCGTTAGTTTATTAGGTGTCATTCCTCCTGTGTCCTACAACTTTCCAGCTTGGGCTCAGAATCACCTCTCAGCTCAAAGACCTCTTTCACGGTTACCTCCAAATAATGGAGTTGTGGCTCCTCTGTGGATATCGTCATTTCAATAGTAAAAAAAATGTGATTTATACGTGTTTCCATACAGAGAGCCCCATTACTGTTCTAAGCATCTAAATTCAAGACCTGACGTCATCTACGAAGTGTCTGCACAGGGTTTACTTTGGTCGTGAAGACCATTCCAAGCTTTAGGAGGTCACATCCCACCCATGGTCCATGGCTATGATCTAACCTATTACTCCAAGCTGTAATTATTTTCATGGGTGATATAAAAGCTTGGTCACTGGTTACAGAACACATACAAAGGCATCTCACCCAACCCAATCCAATCAATACTTATGAGGAACAACTTCAAACACTCCCTTCTGGGGCGAAGGCAAGCTTGACCAGAGATGAGGGCAGATGCCGGGATGTTGAGCAATAAAGTATATTTGTCCAATCAAGCATGGTGGCTTAGCACTGGGGACATGGGTTCAAATCCAGCCAAGGCCCACATTTGCATGGCGTTTTTAGGTTCTCCCTCTGGGTGCTCCTGTTTCCATCCACACTCATGATAACACAGTAACATAGTTTATAAGGCCGAAAAAAGACATCTGTCCATCCAGTTCGGCCTGTTATCCTGCAAGTTGATCGAGAGAAAGGGAAAAAAAAAACCCTGTGAGGTAGAAGCCAATTTTCCCCACTTTAGGGAAAAAAATTCCTTCCCGACTCCAATCAGGCAATCAGAATTACTCCCTGGATCAACGACCCCTCTCTAGTAACTATAACCTGCAATATTATTACCTCCAGAAATACATCCAGGCCCCTCTTGAACTCTTTTAGTGAACTTACCATCACCACCTCCTCAGGCAGAGAGTTCCATAGTCTCACTGCTCTTACCGTAAAGAATCCTCTTCTATGTTTGTGTACAAACCTTCTTTCCTCCAGACGCAGAGGATGTCCCCTCGTCACAGTCACAGTCCTGGGGATAAATAGATGATGGGAGAGATCTCTGTACTGACCTCTGATATATTTATACATAGTTATTAGATCTCCCCTCAGTCGTCTTTTTTCTAAAGTGAATAACCCTAATTTTGATAATCTTTCTGGGTACTGTAGTCCACCCATTCCAGCTATGACTTTAGTTGCCCTCCTCTGAACCCTCTCCAGCTCTGCTATGTCTGCCTTGTTCACAGGAGCCCAGAACTGTACACAGTCCTCCATGTGTGGTCTGACTAGTGATGTGTAAAGTGGCAGGACTATGTTCTCATTACCAGCATCTATGACCCTTTTGATGCAACCCATTATCTTATTGGCCTTGGCAGCAGCTGTCTGACACTGGTTTCTTGTTATTGTAATTATGGCTGAAATGAGGTCTCTGGAGGACCAGACCAGGGACATGAGTTGACGTTGTTTTTAGCTGTGAGTTGTAGTTTTGCAAATTTAGGAGAGCATATGCAAGTGCTTAAAGGAGTTAGGTTTGTCCTATAAAATCGATATCCTATCCTTAGTATAGGCAATCAATATAAGATTGTGGGGATCCAGGCCATGGCGCACTTGCTGATTAAAAGGAACGCATCCCCTTTTCTGTTTACCAGGCACAGCTCCATATGCTTAGTAGTGGCTGTGCCTGGTACTGCAGCTCCCATTTACTTAAATGAGATTGGGCTACTCTGTGCAGCGAATGCTGTAGCCCTGATCGGGTTTAGTACCAAGCGTCAACTATATAGTGCCATGCAGTCTACAGTCTACCAAATATATAAATGTTATTTAAAAAATTAATACAATTTGTATATATATATATATATATATTTCAGACAGAATGGAGCAAATGTTTTTTCCCACTGGACAATAATGTCTTTAAGATGCCTACATGCAGTGAAATACGGAGTGCTTAAAGTGTAATGGTCATTATTTTTTTCATTTTTGTAATGTGTAGGGGCAGTGATACTGATCATTTTTGTAATATATATTTTAATTACTGAAATTGTACATTTCCATTAGAAAAATAGCTCTAAAGTGGCCCATTTTCAGCCTTAGCAACGCTCCTCTGTCTTCTGTTTACATAACGCAGTCAGTATTGAGCAGATCTCCACTGTTGTGTAAACAGGAGACAGAGGAGCGTTGCTAAGGCTCAACACGGGTCATTTTAGAGCTATTTTTCTAATAGAAATGTACGATTTCAGTAATTAAAGTATATTACAAGAGTGGTCAGTATCACTGTCCCTATACATTACAAAAACAAAAAAATATATGACTGTTACACTTTAACGGTCTGTAATATGTAACTATTGGACATTTATGGCAGATCATGGGGATTTGTCATAAATGTCCAGGAGGGAATATCCTTTTAGTATTATGCATCTAATTATTACAATGTCTTCATTACTTTTCAGTGTATCTTGGAGTGACGAACCTGAGATCCTATCAAATTAAGATGACCAGCATTTGCGCTCAGTGGCAGCAGCAGAGACATGCCACGTCCTATAGAATCATCATAGAGTCACTGAGAGGTAAGTGTCCTGTTAAGATTGATGTGGAGGAAATTACTCCGTGTGCATTCTGTTTCCGTATGTCCGCAAAAAAATAGAACATGTCCTATTATTGTCCGCATTACAGACTGTTCTATCAGGGACCGGCTGTTCCAATCCTCCAAATATGGAATGCACAGGGACTCCATCTGTATTTTTTGAGGATCCGTGATTTGCGGACCGCAAAATACATACAGTCGAGTGCATGAGCCCTTACTGTCACTTTCTTATTATTTCTGGACCTCTTCAATGACGAGTCACTCAGGTCTGTACCTATATCTCCTATGAAATAATAATTCTAAAACATCTTTTCTTAGATCTCTTCATTGGGCCTTTCCTCTGTTATTCCTACTTGAAATGTATGAATAAATGAACAACTGTTAGCAGTTGAGGGTGTGTCATTATGCAATCTGACACTGTCCAATCAGTGTTCACAGAGTCAAACTGTGTACAGACACACCCGTTTGACAAGATGAATTGACACCCAGTTGTCAATGTATTCTAAAATTTCTATGAGGGATAACAGAGGAATAGTACAATACCGAGTTAAAAGAAAATATGTTTCAGCTAGTAAGACATGTCAGAAGAGAGGTCGAGTTCTTGGTAAAGAGGAATTTCTTAAATCTTATTTTATACAATGCAACATGGATGTATGGTACATGAAACAGGTCCACAGCTACTTAAAGGGGAACTCCAGAAAATAACTGGAGCTTTTGATTTGTGTTGATTGGAATCACTTTTAGTGTTTGCTCTTCCATGATCTTTCCATGAACCTTGGGGAAATTTCCCAACTTTGCTTGATGCTGTTGGGATGCAGCAAGATACTGTATGTTCCTCCTTGCTGGACTCCATCGTTAACATGTCCACCTGGGGTGGTGCATAACTCTAGACATAAACCCATTAACAAATAACAGGAGACTGTGCTCTGGGTCTGGCCCACAGGTCTGGCTTATGGGTAAAACCCAAGAGATAGGTGCTCCACCACCATGAGGATCTCTGAACCGCCACAACCCAGCCTTCTAATGGTTCTTCGAAAACGCCAACCTACCCAACATTTCCTGGTTATGTCCCTCATGGTCATTATTTATATCAGTAGCGTATCACTGCTCTCTTTTGGGATCGCCTCAGAAGACAACGAGGGTCCTCTAATTAGTGACCCTATCCAGGGGAGGAGATAGGTGACACCATGATCCTGTTACTCACTCACTAGTGACCTGACTGAGCCTCGGTCATCCCAACCTTATCAACATTTGAACAAGATTCCCAGTCTAGAGTCCTGAGCCCAGCAGACATCAGCCTCTATCCATCTGGTCCCTTCTTGGAGTCTAGTTGGTAGGCTGAGGTTCCTTTTACTTTTACGTTAGTTAAAGGGTTTTTCACAGGGATTGACATATCGAGGGCCTATAATCAATATGAGATTAGTAGGGGTCCGACTCCCAGCACCCCCGCCAATCATACGTGAAGGAGAACACAGCTCTCCCATAAGCACCATGGCCTCCTCGCAGCATACCAAGCACAACGTCGTCCATTACATAGTGGCCATGCTTGGTGTTACAGCTCAGCGCCTAAGCCATGTGACCAATGATGGTGACATGACATGGCCTAGGAAGTTTTTTCTAATATTTACCAGAAAAAAAGTAACCCTGGGACGAAACACGGAAAGGTGGATTATCATGGTAAAATGAAGGGAGGTGGCCCAAGTTGGGTAAACAGCCCCAGGCCTAGGATGCACTTAATCCACCCCTGGTTCTTGCCTGACTAAAATCCATCGCTCCTGTGCAGTGGCCTCTCTTTAGCTTTGGGCACCAGGTGTGGGATCGGAGGACCAAGCTCTAGTTGTCAAGGGCATCATGGCAAGTGGCGCCACCTTCAGTAATTACAAGTGAAGTGCATTCTGACAGGTAGTCCACCCTAAGGCCAGCCCTGGACCCATGTCATATTTTTGGGGTTCTGTTTCAACCATTCTTTTTCTGTAGCCTATTTTTTTTTTATAGAACTTGATTTGGATTTTTAGACCACGGCTAAGAAAAAGACTTATGGTTAAAAAGTCACCATCGTCTGCAATAAAACCAAGGGGCCTATCAAGTGGTGATACCTGTAGGAAGCCATTCTAGCCACAAATGAAAACCTTCAAGGAGAATAGTTCAGGCTCCAGATTTAGATATTGACACATATGGAAATATTTAAGTGTCAGATTCATAGTATGAAGCTACAAGTGCATTATACACCGGAAGAACGTTATACCGCAGCAAACCGAGTCTACATCTACGGTAATGCCGAAAGGTCGATGAGAAGGCACTGGAGCAAGAGCAACCGAATTAAAAGGGTTTTCATGATGTCTTCCTACGATAGGTCTCAATGTGAAATCACAGAGACAGAACCAACCCTGAGACCCCTACTTTTTGAGCAGAACAAATAGACCACGTGAAGAGCAGTCCATGGGCCCCTCAATGTTATATCCAGGCTCACCTCTGAACCAGGGGTGTAACTATAATTCACAGCACACCATAGCAAAATAAGACGGTCCCCACCACCTAGTGTAAGAAAATTAAATGGGTTTTCCAAGATTTGAGGATAGTTCATCACTATCTGATTGGTGGAGGTCTGACACCCGGGACCTCCACTGATCAGCTTTTTGAGAAGGAAGCAGCAGCGCTGGCAGTAGTGCAGCGGCCTCCTCGCAGCTCACCAAGCACAGTGCCGTACATTGGATAGTGCTCACAATCAGGAGAACATCCCTCGGCGCAAGGAACCAGCTAGAGGATCCAGGTTGATGCAGGTTATCAATGATTTATTGATCGAACTAAAAGAACGCGTTTCGGGGAGTTATCTCTCCTTCATCGGGTGAAATTATATAACTGCATACATTGGATAGTGGCTGTGCTTGGTATCGCAGCTCAGCCCCATTCATTTCAACGGGGCTGAGCTGTGCCTAGGTCATGTGACTGATGAATGTGACGTCACTGCCCTAGGGAAAGCTGCGAGAAGGCTGTGGCACTACTGCATTCCCAAACTGATTCCCAAGCTGACTGGCACTGTTCTGAACCATTATGGTCCATTTTCTACTGATTAATGGGTTGTGGATTCTCTACCCTATTACATGTAAAGTAAAGATAGGTCTCTGTGTGGTGCTATTTCTCATATCATACAGTGTGAAGCTTCTGAGCCCCTAAATGCTGTGTCATTTATAATGCTGATTTCTGTTTCCATGGCAGAAAAACTTTTGGGCCCCCTTAGACACTAGGGTCGGAGCGTGACTGCTTCCTCTGCAAGCCCCCATAACTTTGCTGAGACAGGAGAATGCTATCAGAGCTTCCAGGATAAATCATTTCAGCTGATAAAAGAATATGAACCTGGACGTGATCCATATTCATGTCATGTAATCATTCAGAGCTTGCTGGCTCCATTAACATGAATGTTATCTGGAATTAATATGATGCATCTTTTCTCGCCTTCACAGGCATGGAATAAGTGATGATTTACTTGGCATCAGAATGGACAACAAGGCAGTTTGCATCTCATATTTGTGGTAGTCAGTGTTATAGAAGTTATATTTTTATACATAGGGGGCAGTATTATAGAAGTTATATTCTTGTACATAGGAGCAGTATTATAGTAGTTATATTCTTGTACATAGGAGCAGTATTATAGAAGTTATATTCTTGTACATAGGAGCAGTATTATAGTAGTTATATTCTTGTACATATGAGCAGTATTATAGTAGTTATATTCTTGTACAGAGGAGGCGATATTATATTAGTATTATTCTTGTACATAGGAGCAGTATTATAGTAGTTATATTCTTGTACATAGGAGTAGTATTATAGTAGTTATATTCTTGTACATAGGAGCAGTATTATAGTAGTTATATTCTTGTACATAGGTGCAGTATTATAGTAGTTATATTCTTGTACATAGGAGACAGTAATATAGTAGTTATATTCTTGTACATAGGTGCAGTATTATAGTAGTTATATTCTTGTACATAGGAGCAGTAGTATAGTAGTTATATTCTTGTACATAGGGGGGAGTATTATAGTAGTTATATTGTTGTACATAGGAGCAGTATTATAGTAGTTATATTCTTGTACATAGGAGCAGTATTATAGTAGTTATATTCTTGTACATAGGAGCAGTATTATAGTAGTTATATTCTTGTACATAGGAGCAGTATTATAGTAGTTATATTCTTGTACATAGGAGCAGTATTATAGAAGTTATATTCTTGTACATAGGAGCAGTATTATAGAAGTTATATTCTTGTACATAGGTGCAGTATTATAGTAGTTATATTCTTGTACATAGGAGACAGTAATATAGTAGTTATATTCTTGTACATAGGTGCAGTATTATAGTAGTTATATTCTTGTACATAGGAGCAGTAGTATAGTAGTTATATTCTTGTACATAGGAGGGAGTATTATAGTAGTTATATTCTTGTACATAGGAGCAGTATTATAGTAGTTATATTCTTGTACATAGGAGCAGTATTATAGTAGTTATATTATTGTACATAGGAGCAGTATTATAGTAGTTATATTCTTGTACATAGGAGCAGTATTATAGTAGTTATATTCTTGTACATAGGAGCAGTATTATAGTAGTTATATTCTTGTACATAGGAGCAGTATTATAGAAGTTATATTCTTGTACATAGGAGGGAGTATTATAGTAGTTATATTCTTGTAACATAGGAGGGAGTATTATAGTAGTTATATTCTTGTACATAGGCAGCAGTATTTATTTGTAAAGGGTTTAGTTATATTATTGTACATAGGAGCAGTATTATTAGTAGTTATATTCTTGTACATGGGAGCAGTATTATAGTAGTTATATTCTTGTATATAGGAGCAGTATTATAGTAGTTATATTCTTGTACATAGGAGCAGTATTATAGAAGTTATATTCTTGTACATAGGAGCAGTATTATAGTAGTTATATTCTTGTACATATGAGCAGTAGTATAGTAGTTATATTCTTGTACATAGGAGGGAGTATTATAGTAGTTATATTCTTGTACATAGGAGCAGTATTATAGTAGTTATATTCTTGTATATAGGAGCAGTATTATAGTAGTTATTATTCTTGTACATAGGAAACAGTATTATAGTAGTTATATTCTTGTAAATAGGAAGCAGTATTATAGTAGTATATTCTTGTACTTAGGAGCAGTATTATAGTAGTTATATTCCTGTACATAGGAGGCAGTATTATAGTAGTTATATTCTTGTACATAGGAGCAGTATTATAGTAGTTATATTCTTGTACATAGGAGCAGTATTATAGTAGTTATATTCTTGTACATAGGAGCAGTATTATAGTAGTTATATTATTGTACATAGGAGCAGATTATAGTAGTTAATTCTTGTACATAGGAGCAGTATTATAGTAGTTATATTCTTGTACATAGGAGCAGTATTATAGTAGTTATATTCTTGTACATAGGAGCAGTATTATAGAAGTTATATTCTTGTACATAGGAGCAGTATTATAGTAGTTATATTCTTGTACATATGAGCAGTAGTATAGTAGTTATATTCTTGTACATAGGAGGGAGTATTATAGTAGTTATATTCTTGTACATAGGAGCAGTATTATAGTAGTTATATTCTTGTACATAGGAGCAGTATTATAGTAGTTATATTATTGTACATAGGAGCAGTATTATAGTAGTTATATTCTTGTACATGGAGCAGTATTATAGTAGTTATATTCTTGTATATAGGAGCAGTATTATAGTAGTTATATTCTTGTAGATAGGAGGCAGTATTATAGTAGTTATATTCTTGTACATAGGAGCAGTATTATAGTAGTTATATTCTTGTACGTAGGAGGCAGTATTATAGTAGTTATATTCTTGTACATAGGAGGTAGTATTATAGTAGTTATATTCTTGTACATAGGAGCAGTATTATAGTAGTTATATTCTTGTACATAGGAGCAGTATATAGTAGTTATATTCTTGTATATAGGAGCAGTATTATAGTAGTTATATTCTTGTACATAGGAAAACAGTATTATAGTAGTTATATTCTTGTAAATAGGAGCAGTATTATAGTAGTTATATTCTTGTACTTAGGAGCAGTATTATAGTAGTTATATTCCTGTACATAGGAGGCAGTATTATAGTAGTTATATTCTTGTACATAGGAGGCAGTATTATAGTAGTTATATTCTTGTACATAGGAGCAGTATTATAGTAGTTATATTCTTGTACATAGGAGCAGTATTATAGTAGTTATATTCTTGTACGTAGGAGGCAGTATTATAGTAGTTATATTCTTGTATATAGGAGGCAGTATTATAATAGTTATATTCTTGTACATAGGAGCAGTATTATAGTAGTTATATTCTTGTACATAGGAGCAGTATTATAGTAGTTATATTCTTAATATAATGACTTCCATTTTCACTCTTTTTATGCAGATGAATCAAAGCAAGAAGCCAATATTGCTGGAGGAACATCTAGACACTGTTTCTATGACCTTCTACCAAACTCTCGATACAGGATCACTGTTTATACGCAAATTGATGAGACCGAAGGTCCCGGCGTGAGCATTGTGGAGACTACATGTATGTTGATGAACTGTGAGACAATAAATATGGAGACAGACTTACCTATTATTTGAAGAGGAGTATTCTGGGGGGGCAGGGTGGTATCCGAATATTGGATCCTACCAAGTAAACTTTAGACGTGCTGGAAAAATGTCTCCTTCACTCTCTTGGTATGAAAGTAAATGGCTTCCTGCAACTAGATCGCATAATTGATGAATACTTAAACTATTTTAGTTCTTTGTATGCAAAATCAGGGTATTTTAGAAGAATGGCTCCAACTTGTTGTGAAAGTAACAATTCCCAACATGATGGGAGTTGTGGATGTACAGCAGCTATTAAGAGGCAGGCTGGAGGACAGTAGTCTAGACCAGGGATACCTAACCTTCGGCCCTCTAGCTGTTGCAGATCTACAACTCCCAGTATGCCTGGGCAGCCTACAGCTATTAGGTCATGCTGGGAGTTGTAGTTTTGCAACTGCTGGAGGGCCTCAGGTTAAGCATCCCTGGTCTAGAAGGTAAGCAGTAATTCAATGGAAGAGCTACACAAGATCTTCATAGGCAGCTCTTTAGCATAAGAAGAGGCTGAGACAAACAGCAGAGGACCTGTACGCAACAACATTTGGGCAACAGGTGGGCCCCTTGCTATCTAATGACTTAAAGTACCCTCCCAATTATGTATCTTTAGCAATACTTTATGCCAAAGGTATCTCTCAGAGAAGGAACTGTCTTGTTAGTGCTACCTAGTGGAAGTGGCTTCCCATGAGTCAATGTCCTACTTTTGAGCAAGCCTTGTACGTCACAAGGAAAAATAGCCAAGCCATGAAATTCATTCGGTCAACAGTAGTCCCCCTTTACCTACCCCTTGCACAGGTTGCATGGACGAGACCCAAAGTGGTATGGCGCTTGCCTAGTGTCACTGTCTACTTGTTCGTTCCACTTAAAGGTGAAGTCAGCCAGACCCTTGTTGAGCAGACATTGGTAGCATATCCTACTCATGTGCTACTAATATATATGGACCCTAAAACAGACCCCTGAAGTATTTTACAGACCCAGTATAGCTTGTTATAAATAAAAATGTAAAAAATGTTTTATATAAGATGACTGGTGCAAAAGTACCATGTGAATAGCCATTGCTCATGTACATTGTGTCTGTATTGGTTGTACATTATACCGTTCAGTCCTGTGGATATCTGTAGAAAAGATGTATTCTAATGTGCTCAATTTTAATCATTTACATCTCATGCTTGTTCTTAGCACCACTTCCAACTGCGGCACCAACCCGACCACCAACACCGCCTCCTCCTCCGACTATTCCTGCTGCTAGAGAAGGTAACACCAACAGCTTGAAATTGTAACTATTAATGGAATGTCAGCATAATCCAATCTGATTGGTTGCTATGGGCCACTAAGCCCATAACTAGAGTTATCGGACAGGATAGGTCATCAATATCTGATTGGCGGGGGTGCCGAGTGTTAGACCCTCACCGATCAGATATTGATGGCTGCACAACCCCTTTACATCCAGACTGGCACTAGCGATGGACAGGTCCCATATTATGTGCCCTGATTTGGTTTCTAAATGCTTCCCGTACTGTAGTGTGTAAATCTGCCAGAGCTGATCTCGTCTTTCTTGTGGATGGATCGTGGAGTATCGGAGATGACAACTTCCACAAAGTCATCAGTTTCCTGTACAGCACTGCCGGAGCCCTGGACGAGATAGGCCCAGATGGAACACAAGTAAGATCATACAACAAACGTCTAGAATGTAAAAAAAACCCTGACTTACACAATGGACGGGGTGTCCAATCTCCGGGATTCCAATGAACAATGAAGGAGATGTGGCATACGTAGGAGCTCCCCAACTGCTTCATTATGCTGATCAGCAGAAGTCCCAGACGTGGATCAATCAAGGCTAGGCCATCAACATAAAAGTCCTTTAAACTAAACTATGAAGGGTACTTTTTGAAAAGGGGGTGATTTCAACCAATGGTCTCAGTGCTCAGTATCTCAGAGCTTCCAGGTAGCCCCTTTCATTTGCTAGAAGATGGCTGGATGCAATGGAAGTGGTGTATACGTTCCTTCATACCAGGGGCATAACTACCATAGCGGCAGACCATGTGACTGCTATAGGGCCCAGGGTAAGAGGAGGCCCAGTCTTAGTTGAGATTATCTCCTCTTCTACTGGAGGTGAAAACTTGGTCAGGACTCTACCCTCTAAAGCAGTGGTTCTCAACTCCAGTCCTCGGGACCCACCTGCCAGTCAGGATTTAGGAATATCCCACAGAATGAATACCTGTGGTAAGTCCTGATGGATGGACGCTAATTATATCAGCTGGTCTAAACTAAGGAAATCCTGAAAACCTGACTGGCAGGTGGGTCCCGAGGACTGGAGTTGAGAACCACTGCTCTAAAGGAACAACTTTTAGCAAATGAGGCAGTGGAAAAATGGCCCAAGGGTCACTGAAAGGGGTTTAGGCAGAAACCCTTCTATCCTGTGTGGGGGCCCGGTCTGATCCTTGCTATGGGGCCCTTACTTCTCTATGTACACCACTGCTTCATACCATAAGTATGTTCCTGCCTGACTAGTAACGAAAAATGTTCCTTTCTAGGTTGGGATTGCTCAGTACAGTGATGACGCCAGGACCGAAATTAAGTTAAACTCCCATAGAAACAAGGAGTCCCTGTTGGCGGCAATCAATGCCATATCTTACAAAGGAGGGAATACAAAAACAGGTACGTGGTGGGGGAATTTCCCATCTGCTTCCTTCATGTTGTGTCTGCCGGCGATAAGGAAACCTTGGAAGGTGAGATAAATGGATCCTGGCCCTAGTAAAATGGGGTCCTGTTTATTTGCCTTGCAGATGCGGAGAGCTGCGTGTTTTGGCTCTCGTTTTATTGATGTACAATTATTTGGTAATTTAGCATTTTTTAGAGCCATTGTTGGAACAATTACTGAGCTGTTTATTTAAGCTGAGTGACTGGAGCGTGGGCCAAAAACACAATTTGTCTGAATCATTCCAGTATGGAAACACAGTCGTCAGCATTTTTAGAGTTATCGGACAGAAATCCTGATAAGACCGCAGCACAGGGAACCAAAAGCGAAGATCCAGCGCTACCAAGTATTTTCCATCTATCAGATAGATCACAGAGGCTGTTTGGGATTTTGATATATTCATCGTGGGGGTCCAACTCCCAGCGCCATGTCGATCAGCTGCTTGATGATCAGTCAGAGCGCTGCGGGGTCCTTACGGCATACCAAGCACAGCGCCAACCATGGTATAGTGGCTGTTGGTATTACAGCTCATCCCCATTTACTTAAATGGGACTGAGCAGCGCCAAGGCCATGTGACCCATGAACATGACATCACTGGCCTAGCGCTGCAACCTCTTCAAACAGCTGATCGATGGGGGTGGCAGGAGTCAGACCCCCCCAATCAAACAATAAGCTGACACTTCCTGTTGTCTACCATTGGCTTCACTCACTTCAGGTTTGCAGTATAGACTGGGGCAGAGTTGACAGAGCCTTCTCTGTTGCACCGCTGGAGGCCTAGATTAGGCAGGATAGTGACACTGTACACATAGATAAGGCTTTGTATTCAGCTCCTCTATCACTCCTTCTTCTCTGGAGCAGAGTCTTTAGGGTCCATTCACATGTCCACAAATATTTGGCGGTCCGCAAATTGCGGATCCGCAAAAGACGGACACCGGCCATGTGCGTTCCGCATTTTGTAGACTGCACATGGCTGGCACTGTGATAGAAATGCCTATTCTTGTCAATGGCAGACATGTGAATGGACCCTTATGCTATCGCTTCCTGGAAACTGTAACGGCCCCTTTACTGTGCTCAGTTGAGCAGACGATTGTCGGGAAGGAAGCGTTCCTTCTCGGCAATCATCTGCTTGTCAGTGGAGGTGACCATTACAATTACACGCAGTAATTGCACACTCCCCATCCCCCCACAGTATGGGGAGGAGTGATCACTAATGCCATTGATACTCCTCATACAGGATCATTGTTCGCTGGCAGCAGAGGCTTTTTATACACCACGATCTGCTGCCGGCAGACGACGATTTAGGTGAACACATGAAAGATGCAATTGCATTTTGCTCGTTTATCGGGTAATTGGCTGCACCTTTACACCAGCAGATTATCTCCATCTCTAACAGGCGTTCATACAAACACTTGTTAGAGAAAATCTGCCTGATATTCAAGCAGTGTACAAGGGCCTTAAAGGGGTTATCCAACACCAATAATGCCCCCCTAATGCCTGGGCACCTTATGCTGGTTATACATACCCTGCACCCAGCAACCACCTCGTTCCTGATGCCCATACGGCCACCTACTGCATCTCCCCATCGTGCGGATCAAAACATCCAGCGAAGGAGGGGCAGCCAATAGCAGGCCGAGATGGGGACGAGCCTCCCTAGCATAAACCGTGGAGATGCAGCAGCGGGCCTGCAGGGATCAGGAGCAATGCAGGTGCTGGGCACGGGGTAAGTATAACCTGTACGAGGGGCCCAAGAATTTTAGGGGGCATTATAAGTGTTGACTAGGGTCAAACAGTCTATCTGGCAACCCATAGCAGCCAGGGGTTGCAGGATCTTATTGCAAAATCCCAGCAAAATTGTTCAGCCGTTGACTGCTGTTGGTGGACGTTGGCTGCCACACGCAACTGACCGTTTGGACAGACCCTCTGCCTCACAGTTTTCTTTTTCAATTTTCTACCATTCTTTCCAGCAGACATGAAGAAAGTGTGTGCCGCCAAAATGGCCGCCCTCAGGGATATTTTTTAAAAAGTAAATAAAACTGCACAAATCTGCGGTGGGAGCTCCAGAACGCTTATAATGTACGGTTTACAAAATCAATAACCTAAAATAGCAAAGCTCCGAAGTAGCGCTAAGCCATATATTTCCCTCTCTTAAAGGCAGGGCAATCAAGCACGTCCGAGAAGACCTGTTTACCGTGGAATCCGGTATGAGGAAAGGTGTTCCAAGAGTCCTGGTGGTGATTACCGATGGACGCTCTCAAGATGACGCCATCAAACTCGCTCATGAAATGCAGCAGGAAGGTAGAATGTGGTTCCCATCCAAAGTGGTGGTACAGTGATAGCAATAATCCTTATGTATTGCGCCAAGTGATTCCTCAGCACTACACATCCGGGGGAAGCCGACCTGGCAGCTCCACCTTAAAGTGACCTGCACAAGTTGCGATTATGTGCGGGTTTTTCTGTGTGGATTCTGGTGCAGAAAAAAACTCTGTGTCTGTGCTCAAATCCATGAGCAGGTGGTCAGTGAGGCATCCGTGAAGGATCCGTGTTGGGTCCGTGTTTTGCCGTCCGTGTTGCATCCGTGTTTCACTGACACTGAACAGCTGAAAAATAATTTTCAAAGCATGTCTTCTTAATGATCCGTGAAACACGGATGCAACACGGATGACATCCGTGAGGGATCCGTGGTTTTCACGGACTCATTGACTATAATGGGTGTGAGGGATCTGGGAACACGGATCAAGATAGGACATGCATCCGTGCTAAAAACACGGACCCACGGACCATAATGAAACACTGATGTCTGAATAGACACATTAAAATGAATGGGGATGTGTGCTGTCCGTGGAGGACACGTACAGGACATGTCCGTGAATAACGTGTGAATGAGGCATAATACAGCACCAGAAAAGTGTATGTTATTTTATAAATCTTGTGTAGATTTTATAAATCTTGTGTAGACTGCTTTTTCAATACATGCAGATATTGACCTACTGTGCGGATTTTGAAATTCACAGCATGTCAATTCTTTGTGCGGATTTCACCCTTTGCAATGCAAAGGATGAGATCTGCGGCAAAACCACATCTATGGGACGCCATTTGTTCACAGTGCATTTTGTATAGACCCAACATTAATTTAGTAGAATTCTGTCACAAAGTGTGACAAAATTAATTCTGTGTGACAAAATGACATTCTGTGAGAAATACAGTATCTGTCAGTCAAACAAACTAACCAGTCAAATGCTCTCATCAATAAGAAGTTACTGAGCAAGTATTGGTGCTTTGTTACAAATTGTAATTTTGTGTGCAAAAGATTTATTTTGTGATTCTGTGTGACAAAATCCATTCTGTATCACAAAATAAGGCTACTTTCACATATGCATTTTCCAGAGGATCTCAAAACTGGAGGAAAACGCTTGAGTTTGATTCAATACAGCCGGCTGCATTCATTCAGTTCGGATGCGGTTATATTAAATTAAAAATGAACAAACTGGATCTGGCACTAACACCATTGTAAGTCAATGAGCGCCAGATCTGTTTTTCCTGTCCGAAAATAATGGATCTGGCACCAGTGACTTACATTGTTTTGAGTGCTGGATCCGGCTTGTTCAGTTTTGCAAACTGGACACAAAGATGCAGTTTGCAGTGGTTTTCTGTGCAGTCACGGAACGAAACAAACCAAAACTGAATGCATTCTGATACATTCCGTTACAGTTTGTTCAGTTTTGTCCCCATTGACAATGAATGGGGACAAAACTGAAGCGTTTTCCTCTGGTTTTGAGATCCTCTGCTGGATCTCAAAACCTGAAAAGAAAACTCATATGTAAAAGTAGCCTGACATTCTGTGCGACAAAATGAATTCTGTCCGACAAAAAGATTTCTGTAAAGACAAAATGCATTCTGTGACGACTACATTCATTTTGTTTCACAAAATACATTGCGAACAAATGGCACCCCGTACTGTACCCCAAGAATTGTAAGTAACACATGCGCATTTAGTGCAGAAATGCACAGAAATCCACACGGAAATTTGCGCCGCTTTTCTTTTTGTAAACCTGCGCCCATGTGCACTGGTAGCCTAAAGATAAGTAAACTAGCAGAGATGAATGTGTCAAAATATATAGTAATATCAGGATGTGCAGCCTGTGATTTTACACAGACATATAAACAAACCTTTTACAGTATCTTACAGGGATTTTGTGGTTTTAGGTTCATAATGCTTCACCATTGTGTAAATGAGAAGTTCTCCAACATTGTAATTTACTTTATGTTTCTAATTTAAAAATTCTAGTTTGCCGTCAGTGAATGAGAACACCCTTGTTTACATTCACTGCCAGCTGTACAGTCCTAGTCCTGCTCCCAGTCCAGACAGTGCTCTGTGAGTGCACATCAGCAGCTGCACCAACCTCTCTGGTAGTTTGCTACAATGTATCAGTCTGGAGCTCAGATAGCGTTGTCTAGACTGGATACAGGGCTGGCTAAGTACAGGGTTGCTTCCTCTGGATGTAAGCATTGAGTGTTCTCTTTCACTGACAGCAAACTATTATGTTGAAAATGGAGAGGAATTGAAACATGAAGTATATTAGAAAGTTGTAGAACTTTATATCCATAAAGTGATGTTTTATTTACAAAAATCTTGAAAACCCCTTTAAGTCAGTTGTCTTAAAGGGGGTTTTCGAGTTAGAAAAAAATTATAAAAGGCAAGGAGATCATGGAAACAATAAAATATACTCACATTTTCAAACCCCTAGTGCTCCAGCATCATCGCTCTGATCATCCTACCATGATGTCATGTTCTTGGCTGCAGAGATGTACCATATACCACATGCAACCTCTGCGCCAATCACTGTATACGGCATGAGAGCGCTGATGCCAGTAACTGGCTGCAGCGGTCATGTGCGGCATACTGGCACTTCATTGGAGGGGTTTCGAAATGGTGAATTTAAGTTTTATTCTTTTATTATCGTCCTTGCCTTGTATTTTTTTTTATTTAGACAACCCCTTTAATGCATAAACAACACAGTCACAAACAGTTAAAACGCACATTCCACTCAGCTACATCTGCGTCCTCATCCTGAATTTCCTTGTAGAATAATGAAGCTACAACCTTCTAGAAGACATGAAATCTGAGAGTAAGGTTTAACGTGAATAGACTCATTAAAACGTTTAGTCCTAAGGCTTCTATGAAGAGGTTTATTATTATCTGATACAAAAGGAAGGTATTTGGCCAAGAAATATATTTTTTTTTCTTTTTGAACCCACTTCGAGGCGGATGAAAGAAGCAGACAATGCAGCAGGTTATGACTGATAGTCCTGCTGAGCTCTTGGCCTACAGGAGTTCAGTATGAACTGTGTGGAGAAGTTTATGAAGCTGCTTTGGAGGGAACAATAACATTTGATGACAGCGAGACGTTCCGAGATGCCTTCATAGTTTGTTGTACCCAAAACAGAAGGGACAAAGGGACTTTTTAGCGGCAGGGCTGTGAGACGCGGTTTGATGCCTGTAGCACTTGAAACGCCTGCTGAATAGTGTGTGTATGTTCTCCTTTTATTCATATTAAATCCTCCAGGTGATCCGCATTTCCATGGAATTCCAAAGATGTGATCATAAAGTTCATCAGCCCCAGGGGAGGAGAGATGGTTCTGGGGTCTAGCACTCAAAAAAAAAATTGCTAAATTTGTATGATATGAAAAAGGGTTGACAAAAGATGATCACTCAGCTACCTTCTCAGACTCCTCAACTTGGGGATAAGCCACAAAAAGTTGACTCTGGCACCACTTATCTATTTAGGAAACAGATCTACACAGGCAAAAATCCAACCTCTTTGATGGCCGTGTCTCCAACTATTACCCCTGAGCCTACAGCCATTCGATGGTCGGACTGTTATCTAGATATATGATGTCTGTGGCCATCATAACAGTCCGAGATTGGGCAATAGTCATGAAGTAGAGAGGGGCCCCTAACAATCACAACAAATGGGGGATAAATGGAAATTGGCATGGATTTACTTATAAAAGCCACTGCTTTGGGGTCCTTGGAGAGATGGGGCCCAGCCCAGATTGTTTCATTGGCTTTGCTAACAGATGGAGAGGATCTGGAGAGCTGCTTTTTTTTTTTTAGCAAGGTAGTTGGGTCTTGGCCTAGGCATCATGGAAATGTGTTGAGAAGCCCTCATCCTAGGTGGAAAACCCAGAACCAGCTCTCTTCTCTTCTATGGAACTGAAGCCAAACCAATCTGGGCCTCCCTTCTACATTGCATGAGTCTATGGTCTGTACACTCTTTGCTTTAGGTCCTCACAGCTTGGAGATGTCAGGACTCGGTACCTTAAGTCATAATTGGACTGGTTAATTTTCATCTTGACTTGCGTCTCCTCATAACATAACTTTAAGAGAACGTTTATACAGCTGGTCTGGGTTACCTTTCATTTTATTTCTTTGCTGCAAAGAAACGTTCAGTTTTATTGCCCTAGACATCCAATTCTTCCCCAAGTTACACACAGATGATGGGTGGTCCCATGTTGGACCTTGGCAATGCAAAACAACAAAACCAAACACTTTCTCATCCACGTACCCAGCGATTAAGGCCCTATGCACGCAACTGAATCCGTTCTGTGGACTGTATCTAGATGATCTGCAAAATACAGATGTGGTCCGTGTTGCATCCGCATTTTCTGTGGACCCATTGCTTCAATGGTTCCACAGTCCTCATTTTGGGGACAAGTATAGGCCATGGTCTAACGTTTTGCAGAACGTGAATACAGATACAGAAAGCACACGGATCATCTGTGTGCTCTCTGCATCCGTATGTCCATTCCGCAAACTGCAGACCATGGACCCATTGAAAACAGTGAGATTGCAAAAAAATACACCCCGCAGATGGACAACATCCATACATTTTGCAGATCTGCAAAACATATATGGTTGTGTGCATGGGGCCTCAGAAAACTTAAAGGTGTTGTCTACTGTATTTCTATTGATGACCTATCGTCTGGATAGGTCATCAATATCAGTTCAGCAGGGGCCAACTCTCGGCACCCCCGCTGGTTAGCTGTTTGAAGAGAAAGCAGCGTTCGTACGAGCGCTGCCTTCTCTTCTCTGTTTACCTACTCGCTGCCGCAACTGCAGCAGCGAGCAGTGTAATTACAATTATGTCGTCCCCACTCACTTCTATGGGATAGCTCCATCCTATTCATTTGAACAAACAGGAGCCGCCACAATTAAAGTGAATGGGGACGTCATAGTCTTAATTACACTGCTCACTGCTGTGGTTGCAACGGCGAGCAGGTAAACAATGAAGAAAAGGCTGCACTCATACGAGCATTGCTTTCTCTTCAAAAAGCTGATCGGTGGGGTTGCCAGGAGTTGAACCCCCCACATCCCCGACGAATCTGATATTGATGACCTATCATGATGATGATGATCATCAATAGAAAAAAGCAGACAACCCATTTAAGTGGCAGGTTCACTTTAAGTGAATGTTATTGTTAAGTCTGGCTTCTACAATAAACCGTGTGGTCCTCAGCCCTACCGCACCTTTCATCAACAATCTCTGGCTTTGATCGTGTCATATATTCATTTGTAACCCGTGGATTTGAACTCGCACTTGAAGGAGGATGAATGACTAAACTCCTGTGTCCTCTCCTCCTCCCAGGCTTTAGCATTTTTGCGATCGGAGTGGCTGATGCAGACTATGCAGAGTTAGTGAACATTGGCAGCAAGCCCAGCGAGAGACACGTGTTCTTTGTCGACAACTTTGATGCCTTCAAGAAAATAGAAGATGAATTGATCACTTTTGTCTGCGAGACAGCAAAAGCAAGTGAGTGCCAACTTCTTATGTTTTCTCACTCCCTCTTTTTTTCACATCATTATAAAGTCCCATAAAAAAAAACAATAAGCGGTTTTGCTATAGTATGCGGTCTACCAGCACATTTCCGTTATAGTGTTTGGTCTGCAACTGCAGGCTTGAACTCGCTCATAAGGAAACAGGTGAATCCCCCGGTGGGTCCCTGAGCAGGATGGGCCCCTAGTCACCCACCCCCTTGCACAAGTGGCACATGGCCAAGTAGATTGACTGCACTACATACATATATTGCATGTACAGCACCTCAACCAGACAATGTTTATATAAAAACCTGGGTACATTATTTTACAAACTACCCATTGTGTTATTATGGATGCATTAGGTGGCTGAGATGACTTGTAGGTGCAGAGGAAGGTCATCTTTTATCAGGCACCCCCATAATCAGTCATCCTGTAGTGTCTTCCTGCTGCTTGCTATTGTGTGAGCAGAGAGTATTTACATGTGGCTGCACAGTGGACCCCAAGAACAAATTTTACTGGTAGACCCTAGGAACCCCAGTCCGACACTGGTGTAGCACCAAAACATCTACTAGAAATCCCTTAGTAGGTTCCATCTGCAGCATGCTCTTCCTCACTACACATCCTGGTTTGGACAACTGGAGAACCTGAAGATTCCTCAGGAACCTAAATGTGACCTCTTATGGCATGTGCCCTCACATCTCCTAGTAGACCTAACCGCTAAACTCTTTACAAATTGTCCTCACTGCGTCAATGCTGTGGTGACACCTATATGCTTTTGTATTTTTCAGCTTGTCCGTGGGCTTACATTCAAGGCAACAGTGTGACAGGTATGTCTGCTCTCCTCGTACAGACGCCTCATGATAAGTGATACCAGTTCTCGGCTTTGATGATATTTCTCTTGTTTCTATAGTCACTTTAGTGTAGACAAGTTTTACTCCTACATTGGTAAGACGCATCAGTGTAACACAACAGGAACTTAAGTTTTACATTTTCCCTAGTTATAAATTATGTCTATTGTGCACAATTTGAAGACCCCAAATGATGTGGGAAAACCAAACATAAACTGTAAAAATTTTCCTGCAGCGCCACCAGATTGTAATTAAACCGTACCTGAGTTTTCAAAAAAATTTGCATAATGGCTGTGCTTCTTTGTACAATCATAATTGTGAAGGAATAGGTCTTTTTTTGGGCTCCCCTACTGTATTTATCAGCCTAATTATTGCCCTCTTCGGTTGCACAGCTAGATGCATTTCTCTCACAAGCAGGGGTCATCTCCCTTCTGTGGAATATTCCAGCACTGTACTGCTGTGACATCTTTCCTTACATCCCACTATCTTTGTTTTCAGCTCTGCAGATCACGGAACAGATAAGGAGGGAGAGATTGCATTTACAGAATAGCAGGACGCTCCTGTGATGTTCAGAAGCTGTGTAGAAGCAGTTCTCCTATCAGGCTCAGGAGCTTAGCTAGCTCTGACATGCCCTCACTTCCTCTCTGCTGTCTTCTGAGTCTCTGTTACTAGGGACAGATCTTGGTTGACAACAGGTTGTGGGCTGCAAATTAGGTGGAAGTGAGACCCCTAGTGGCCACGACTTTACAGCTTTTTTCAGGTGGTTGCGGGCAGATTTTTTAAATGAAGTGATTTACAAATTTGCTATTTACCCCCAGTACAGTGACTCTTTGAGCATTACATATTCCTTTTTGGAATCAATGACCTGTCCTTGTATTGCATGGACATGCCTGGCCCTCCAAAGAGAGAGACACTCTTTGTAGCCACTATCTGCCATGAGTGTCCTAATAATTTCCTAATTTTCCTAAGTCAGACAACCCCCATTATTAGAAAGCTTGTCTGAGATTATAGAAACATGATCAGTTTACTACAGAAACTGCTCCACTAAACTGTATAGGCTGTCTTGGGTATTGCAAGTCATCTCCATTTCCTTGAACGGGACTTACCTGCCATACAGAAAAGTAGCCTATAGACATAAGTAGTGCTGTTTCTGAAAAAGGGACTGTGTTTCTTTAATTTCCACCTCTTTCATTGTTAATAAGTGGAGTGAATGGAAGACTGAAGCGTTTATAAGTTGTGATCTTCTGCACTGGTGAAACCACTATGCAGATATTGCACTAATTATAGGGGTTACCACTCAGCTTTCCATATACCCTAAATTGTGTAACACTAGAGTATCCTAGTAAAATTATGTTAATGTGGGGGGGGGCCACTTGGCGAGTTGTCATTTTTTCCTGAGCGTGCCGAAGCATTACATGGAGAAGCCTTGGACGGTACTACAGTATATCTCCTCATGGGACGACTCTGTGGTTTACACTTGAATAGGAATGAGCTGTCTCATAGAAGTAAATGGGATCGGCTTCTTGTAATTACACCTGCTCATCACAGCAATGTCAATGGCGAGCAGGTAAACAGAGAAGGGAGGGCTGTGTGAGCGCAGCCTTCTCTTCAAACATTTGATCGGTAGGGATGTCGGGTTTATGACCTATCCTGAGCATAGGTCATCAAAATTAAAATCCCAGAAAACCCCTTAAACTGGGTGAGAGGCCTAGGTCAGGATTTGGGGGTTACTATATTTCCTTATGGAGAGCGCTTAATTAGGCACTGTCTATTGAATGGGCAGCCCCTTTACATAGCAGCCTTACTATTCTAGGGTTCAAAATGATGGAAATGTTTGGCTTGGTGGAGAAGGAATATGCGGCCTTGGATGGGATCTCTATGGAGCCTGGAACCTTCAATAACTTCCCATGTTACAGAATACACAAGGATGCACTGGTGTCGCAACCTACCAAGTACGTACAAGTCTAATGAAGATTTCTATTTATGCGTATTTTTACAAATTCTGCTCCCTAAAACTAAGACTGAGCCTAAATCTAAACTTATCCAACCTTTTCCACAGTTGTATCATTTACATAGAATACGATAGTGGCGTGGTGTATAATATAGACATTATATAGTCATCCCAATTGAAAAAAAACCTTTCACATAAAGAGAGGGCACCATAGAATAAAAATATACTGCTGGTGGGCGCCTCTTCCACGATTCTGGTCATGTCTTTGAGTAGGAAGGTGGAGCAGGAGTAACAAACATTTTCTATGGGTAGGCTGGAAAAACAAGACTTGCGGGCTTTCTTCGTGGGTTATCGGGAAAGAAGGAGTCACAGAGTTTAACTATGAGTGGGCATGGGAAGCGGAACTCAGTCATTGGCTATCAGTATGCCGGGGACGTGGGACTCGCGAGGAGTGGAGGAAGCAGGACTCACATGCCCTCTGTAAAGGTGGCCATACACATTAGTCTAAAGCTAATCAAAAAGGAGGATTTCAGCCAAAACGATGTCGGGTAAAATTTAGCACTGAAAGATCTATTTAGCTGACCGATGACAGGCCATCTGGAAAGAAATCCGTCATCTTTTTCATCTGATAGTCGGACAAAAGATCATTCATTCAAAGAAAAATTGTTGTGGATGAAAGATCTTTCTTTGAAAGAATGTTCCTAGAAAAGATCTTTAGTCCATCTCCCGCTTTCATTGAACATGGCTAGTTTGAGGAACTATGAAGGTGACTATATAATTCAATAGCTGTGGGCCGAACAATCGTTCACCCAACAGCTATCTCTCCTGACTCTCACCTGGATCCACACATGGGAAAAGGAGAGTGATCGTTCACCAGATGATTGTTTCTTCAACTGCTGTTCAACCATCAACCAACTTCTATCTAATAGTCAGGGGCGTAGGTATAGGGGGTGTAGAGGTAGCAGTCACTACCGGGCCCAGGAACCTGAGGGGGCCCAAAGACCCTTGTGCCACATAAGAAGACACCGGTATTATAGAAAGTGCATGCTGGTCAAGTTACACCTCTGGCTGGTGGGAAGGGGTTCGGTCAAGAATTTGGCATGGAGGGGGGCATTTCATTTTTTGTCTCGGGCAGCATGAAGGCTATGTGCTTCCCTGCCACTGGCCACAAAGCACTGAGGGAACGGCGCCCAAGCTGAACTCTTGCACCAGGGCCCATGAGCCTTTATCTACGCCCCTGCTAATGTGTATGGCCATCTTAAGAATGAGCAGTGCAATCAAGACGCACATGGTTGGGGGAAGGAGGACTCACATGTTTGGGATGTGGGAAACAGGACTCACAGGCTTTCTTTTTTTTTGTGGGCAGGAGAAGCAGGACTTACAGGCTTTTCTCTTTTTTTGTGGGCAGGAGAAGCAGGACTCACAGGCGTCCTCTCTAAGTGGGAGGGAAAGCAGGACTCACAGTTTTATCTTCTCTCTGCCATATACAGCCCTCAAATGGGATAGCACAAGAGACCTGACAGAACTGCTCCAAGACCTCTTAGAATTAAAAAAAAAAAAAAAGGAGTTATAGTAGATCCCATAAAAATAATGACCTAATGGATACCACCTACTGAACCAAAACTTAAAGTACCAACCTGAGCAGTCAATGGAGGATCACTGTAAGCAAATCCACTTGACCTTCCCATCTGATTGGTTGTAGTACCCTTTATATAAAGCCTGGAATGGTACAAACAAGTGTGTCAGGTGATCCCTCATAACCAAGTGGGTCGTGCTTACTATTAGCACCTCACCCAACATTACCTGCCCTCCTACTGCATACAATACATACACACAGGTGAATTTTGTATTTTGCATAAAAAAACTTTAACCCTATGTTCTCCTTTTTAAAGATTTATTCATCCAGAGGGACTTCCTTCAGATTATACAGTTTCCTTCCTTTTCCGAATTCTTCCTGACACCCCCAAAGAACCATTTGCACTCTGGGAGATCTTGAATAAAGATTATGAGCCACTAGTTGGTGTCATACTTGACAGTAAGTTCACCTGGGAGATATGGGTGTGAAATACCTTTGTCCCTTAAAGAGTATATAGACATTTGTAACTATTTCTTTATTTATTCTTTTTATACAGCTTCTATGCAGACCTATGAGTCTCCATGGTTACAGACTACAAACAAATCCTGTGTAGTCTGATCCAGCAGTCATGTATTATTATACCGCCTCTACTTCTTTATAACCTTCAGGTTCAGACTACTAACATGAATTGCTTGTAGTCTATAACCATTGGGACACATTGGTCTCCATAGGAGCTGAATACAAAACCAGATAGTAGATTTTGCTCTAAGGCAATATGCAAGATTGCTTTATCTTTTTACTTTACAATCCACTGAAGCCATAAAGATGGTTGGGGAAGTTTATGTACCCTTTATAATGAATGTTTGCAAAGACTTGTGACAGATATTTAATTATGACACATATTAAATGGGGGGGGACCTTATTACTTTAGTTGTATAAGCATATTTTTTATTTTTGTTTTATTTTTGTATTTTTTGATTGACACCTGCATGACACTGTTTTTTGTACAGACAATGGCAAGACGTTAACATATTTCAATTACGACAATAAGGGACAGTTTCAAACCATTACCTTCGAAGGCCCGGAGGTCAGGAAGATTTTCCATGGCAGCTTCCACAAGGTCAGTGTAAATGTTCTACATTCTAAATATAAATCCATAGAATATATTTAGGGATGAGAGAATCGACTTTGGATGAAACATCCGAAGTCGATTTGCATAAAACTTTGTTAAAATACTGTACAGAGCGCTCACTCCATACAGTATTCTATCAAAGTTTTATGCGAATCGACTTTGGATGTTTCATCCGAAATCGATTCGCTCTTCCCTAAATATAATGTACATTGTGCAGTTAATAGTATAAATTGTATAATTGTACCACAAATGCTGGGTTCCCTGGCAGCACAGGCTAACTATGTAATTTATGTTTCTAGATACACATAGTAATATCCAAGACGACTTCGAAACTGGTCATTGACTGCAAACAAGTGGGTGAGAAGCCGATAAATGGAGCTGGAAATATCACAGTCGATGGCGTGGAAGTCCTGGGAAGAATGGTTCGATCAAGAGGACCAAGGGACAACTCTGCCCCGGTAAGTGCCCTGAGTATGAGACAGTGACTGCTTTACTATCAGCCCATAGACGTTGTGAACCCTTTGCAGACAATGGGCCATTCATAACTAAACCCACTCAATAAATTCCTGCAGTCTGTGTTATCCTGTTAGGCAATAAATTTACATTTATGAGATTATTCCATTGCCCGACCGCTGTATAGCTAATGTGTTAACGCAAACACAGCGAACATGAGAGATAGTAAAAATAATTAGCCTAAAGGTCGGCCTTAAAACAATAAGAGCCTTATACATAATGGCTGCTACATGAATAACCCTAACCCACTCACCATGAGAGGGTATTCAGGAGAAGGAACCATGTGGCTGCATTCCAGCCCGGCATCAACCTAATGAGGCCTGTTCGTTGAAGGACTCCATTGTTTCATCGGTGGAAATTAAGTTTTGTGTTTTTGTGAATGGCTTACAAACTTTATTGGTTAACCAAACTGCCCACACAGTCAAAAATTCTCTATTTAGAGTGGAAGTTACTTTTTGTAGACGTATTTTATGTGCATTAATTAACCCAACATATCTGTAGAACATTATACCATTGTATAATCCTTTTTACACCAGTTTTAGGATTACATTACAGTGACTAGAACCGTGATCTTAACACAAATGGTACAATGTCTCCTCCATGGTGATCCATTGACGTAGAGCCTAGTTCTAGTGATCCAGCATTGCAGTGATTACTCCCTGATGATTCCAGTGGTATAGATGATCTAGTTCAGTGGTTAGACCCCAGGGAGTTACTGGTGCAATATTTTGCCTTGGCCACCAATTAATTTATGTTTCTTCCTCTGGAATATTACAATTTACTTTCCTTCCATAGAGCTCTAGAAGATCATCCCTGATGATCCAGTGCTAAGTTTAAAAATGTGTTGGTGGTCCATCTTTAGTGATGGTCTAGTATTAATATATAATTTGGATCCAATCTAATGTTACTCAGAGTTCATTCTTGCTGATCTCTTAGCGATCCTGTCTTTTAGCCTCAATCCCTGGCAATACAATGGTTGGATGACCATCTTTAGTAGCACAGTAGGGTGCTGTAGGCCTCTGGTGATTCAGTGTCAATCTCTGTTGTCCCGGTAGTTTAGCAGCCAAGTGTCCAGTCTTAATAATTTCATATGGTTTAGTGTAGATTTCTGAGGTGTTTTAACGTAAATCTCTGATGATCCAGTGTTCTAATAATAAAGTGTATGGGGTCTCTTTGTGGTGATCCAGTGATTTACAGTAGATCTATTCTGTGATGATAAATTGTTTAGAGTCTATTCTTGGTAATCCACTCCTACAGTAGGTCTCTAATGCTTTAGAGTTAGGTTCTATTCTTTGTGATCAAGTGTTTCACAGTAGATCATTAATGATGTTGTGTTTAGATTGTATTTTTGGTAATCCAGTGGTTTACTGTAGATCAATGATGATCATTTATGGTCTATTCTTGGTGATGTAGTGGTTTACTGTAAATTACTGATGATTATTTATGGTGTATTCTTGGTTTTTAGTGGTTTACTGTAGATCACTGATGATTCAGTTTTTAGGGTCTATGTTTGGTCATGCAGAGGTTTACTGTAGATCACTGATGATTGTTTAGGGTCTATTCTTGGTGATCTAGCGTTTTACTGTAGATCACTGATGATTCTGTGTTTAGGGTCTATTTTTGGTAATCCAGTATTTTACTGTAAATCACTGATGATAGTTTATGGTCTATTCTTGGTGATCTAGTGGTTTACTCTATTTTGCTGACGATTCAGTGCTTTGGGTCTATTTTTGGTAATCCAGAGGTTTACTGTATATCACTGATAGTCTATGGTCTATTCTTGGTGATCTAGTGGTTTACTGTAGATTACTGATGATCCAATGTTTAGGGTCTATTCTTGGTGATCTAGTGGTTTACTCTATTTTGCTGATGATTCAGTCTTTAGGGTCTATTCTTGATGATCTAGTAGTTTACTGTAGATCGCTGACGAGTCAGTATTTTGGGTCTATTTTTGGTAATCCAGAGGTTTGCTGTATATCACTGATGATAGTCTATGGTCTATTCTTGGTGATCTAATGGTTTACTGTAGATTACTGATGATTCAGTCTTTAGGGTCTATTCTTGGTGATCTAGTAGTTTACTGTAGATCACTGATGAGTGTTTATGGTCTATTCTTGGTGATCCACTGTTTTACTGTAG
Organism: Rhinella marina; assembly: GCA_900303285.1. Classification (NCBI taxonomy): domain Eukaryota; kingdom Metazoa; phylum Chordata; class Amphibia; order Anura; family Bufonidae; genus Rhinella; species Rhinella marina. The sequence goes on from ONZH01028888.1 coordinate 150,177, forward strand.
ATTACTGATGATTCAGAATTTGGGGTCTACTTCTGTCAATCTTGACGTTTACTGTATATTACTGATCATTTTTATGGTCTTTTCTTGGTGATCTAGTGATTTACTGTAGATCGCTGATGATCCAGTTTAAGGTACTATTCTTGGTAATGCAATGGTTTCATGTAACTAAAACATCATACAATTGACATCCTTAATGTCCCAGTGGTTTCGTATTCCCCCCTGGCAATTTAATGGTTTAATCACCATCTCTATCTGAATATCAGTGTATAAAGTCATTTCAATGTATGCAATGAAGATTTGACATACATAACTAACATGCTGTATTTGTCTTTAGTTCCAACTACAGATGTTTGACATTGTTTGTGCATCTTCTTGGGCCAGTCGAGATAAATGCTGTGAACTTCCTGCACTGGTGAGCGCCCTTTTCCTAATCTACATTGTTCTTGTCTCAATACCGTACATTCCACATTCTATACTTATAATTTACATAGAAAGTTAAGTTTTGTCCTATACTTCAGAGCTGCACTCACTATTCTGCTGGTGGAGTCACAGTGTACATGCATTAAAGGGGTTATGCCATGATTGCCATCATATAGTACATGACAATACCTTTCTAACTAAGCTAGAACCAGCCCTGTACCTCACATGGATCCAGAGAGCTCCCCATTCATTGCTCCAGTTGTGCTGCTAGATTTATTCCAAACTGGTAGCTCAGGGGGTCTGTCCTTTCTCAGGGGACATGTCCATTCTGCTGTAGTTCCTTTCTTGTAACTGCCAAAGCGTCAATATATGACGTTAAAGGTTTAAACTGAGCATGTGCGACCACCAAAGTGAGGTGAATAAGAAATACGCAAAAGAACAATCAGCAGGTGGCGCTGTACTGATACATTTTATTAAATAGCTCACTGGCTATACAAAATTATTAATTACATGCAATTACAAAAGTATTTAGATCCTGGGGCTGGTTTGAAAAATGTAGAATATTATTAGTGGCACAACTCCTTTAAAGGGGTTATCCAGCTTTGCAAAATTGATGGCCTTTTGTTAGGATGGGTCATCAATATTAGATTGGTGGGGTATGACTTGGTATGACTCTCGGCACCTCCACTAATCAGCTGTTTGAAGGGCACTGCAGTCTCCGATGCTTACATCATCTGTGTAATGTTCAGTCTTTACACTTCTAATAGCGGCATTCCTGTGCTGTCCCATTCATTTATCAAATTGACATTCTCCATGTTTTCACAGCAGAGATTTAACAGACATATTTCTTTTCCAGAGAGATGAGGCCACCTGCCCATCACTTCCAAACTCCTGCTCCTGCTCCCAGGAAAATAAAGGGTTACCTGGGCCTCCAGGACCCCCGGTAAGAAGCCTGACTTTTGTGATCTGGTTTGCTGTAATGTTGAGGCTTGTTTAGTTTGGGATCTGTAATGCATGGGACTAACGCACCTGGCGGGTAGACCTTAGTAATGTGTGTACTCAGCTGTGCCACTGGTCCATCTCACGCCAAGCAGAAGAAGAAATGACTCATGTGTATGGAATATAATGTGTAAAAGTATGTGCATGTAGGAATATTTTCATGTCCTTGTAGACCAGATATAGACTCCTACCTTCAGTTCTACCAGAATACTGTCCACATCCACACCTGGTCGTAGAGTAGCATGAAGAGTTCCATGTGTTTGAAGGGGTTATCTGGGATTTTCATACCGATGGCCTGTCCTCAAGATAGGTCATCAGTATCTGATTGGTGGAGGTTCAATTCCCGACACCCCCACTGATCAGCTGTTTGAGGAAGCCACGGCGCTCACATAGAGCTCCATCCAGCGCCGTCCATTTACCAATTACATATTGATGACCTATCCTGAGGATAGGCCATCAATATCAAAATCCCAGAGAACTCCTTTAATTGCTTAGACCTCTACCAATTCTGAGATTGAAGGCTCTACAGTGCTGGTCCTCATCATAGATTGTCCCTGAAGAGTGGTGCCACAGCCACCGGCTGTACAGGGAAATGAAGAGGGCGGAGCCTCTATTCTACATACAACCTGTGGCCGAGGCACAGCCGTTTGTCTCAGCAGTCAACCCCCATCATCATAAAGTGATGGCATATCATAGCCAACTCCGTGGGATAGGAATACCTCTTTACATTTGCAACTGTTTAGAATATGAAATGATGGTGACCCAATTGGGCACATGTACATGGGCCGTGATGCCTTTGTTTGCTTTCCATGTCATAGAACTCGACAGACCTTTACCAGAGAAAAATACTGGTCTGACCAGAATCTTAATGGGGGTCCACTGGGTCCACCAGAGAGCATGACTGTGAAGGCCACCCTCCATCTTTACAGAACATGTAGACATCCACCACTTACAATGACACCATAATCTTTGGACATAGCATAAATAAATTCTGATAGGTTGTTAGTTATCTCATCTCCAAAGTGGTTGTCTTCTGCTGGACCTTTGTGGTCCATTATGGCGTCTGCCTGGCTCCACCAAAGGATCTTCTGCTATTTTCCTGGGCCAGTCCACCCCTGGAACCCTCATAAGAGCTAATGATTTCCAATAAACACCACTGAAATTTAGTTTGTTGGGGCAATGGATGGGCTTTGTATGACTGGCTGTACAGTTTTACCCATATCTTAGATTATGTTTAGTTTCTTCATAAACCCCGGCATGATGGCACAACCAGTTTCTTAGACGTTTCAGGATACCAACATTGTAGTATGACTTGGTTTTTACACATGATTTTAACTTTTAAAGTCAATTCTGTTCAAAGAAAATATCAATGAGTTCAATGGGTTCTATTCTTCATTACATGGCAGGTTAATCCCTGAACTAGAGCCAGTTCACATTTATTTAGGGGGTGATGTGCTACTAAAAAATGCAGATTTTTGGTGCCTCATGAAACGTGATCAAGCACAAAAATGAACATTTGAGTGATCAGCGGCACGTTAACACATAGCAATGATCAAGATGAACTGATGGGGCCCAAAGCCTGACGGGATCCACTGTCTTCTATATGGATGTCATCTAGTTGGTAGGGGCCCATCCTAGACCTAACTTTGGGGTTCTTTGAATTTTAGTTATTTCCAGCATAAGACACCATTTTGCTTGTAGAAGATGGCCCGGTGATCACCTTATCCATTATTTTTGCGGCCAACTCTACTTTTGGTGGAGTTTTTGTAGTTTTAGGGAATTTATGGACACTTACTTGGATATTCATATAGATCTGATGTTAACTTTATAGAAAGGAAGCCATAACCTTCTGAATCGCAGAGTCTTATTGTATTATTTAAGTTGTTTCTCTTTTTTTAGGGCGGATCAGGCATGAGAGGCCCCAAAGGATCTTCAGGAGAAAAAGGTCCACCTGTAAGTTGTTCTGATATTTTACAATACACATCAGATAATTGTCGGCAAGTACAACCCCAGACTCTCTCTATTCAAATTCATGGATTTCAGTGGAGCTTTAGGGATAAGAAGCCAATGGGAAGCACTGATATAGTCAATCACAGTGGCTTTCCTCACACTGTTGCTCCCTAGAGCTGTACAGTGAAGGAGGTTGCACCCTTTCTATAATCTATCTATAATAGTGTAGGCAATAATGGCTGTAGTTTCCACTGCAGGCTGCAGAGTTTTGAAAGCATGTCTGTATGTGGATGTGTCCAGGTGTGAAGGGTGTCTTAATGGTGTCCCTCACAGCAGCAAGATCTAAATGGCTGATTCCAAGTTCTCTTTTATCTTTCTGTCTTTTTCTCCTTTCCTTTCTCTCTTTCTCTTCCTGTAGATCTTGCAGAGATCGGTTAGTCTCTGAAGCTTTCTGGGCCTGAGAAGATGGAGAACATGGACTTTGCCTCCTCTCTCTCTGAACTGGACTTTTCCTCCTCTCTCTCTCTGAACTCTCCACTAAACAACCTAAATCTAGGGGTGGAGCCACCACCTAGCTTCCTACAAGGGCCGAGTCAGGATTGTTAACCCAGGCTGTGCCATCCATACACGGCTATGCTGGGTATAATACATAACAATACATGGCATAACATTTAAGGGGTTTTCCGGGACTACTGATGACCTATTCTCAGGATAGGTCATCAGTATCAGATCAGTGGGGGGTCTGACACCCAGGACCCCCGCCGATCAGCTGTTTGAGAAGGCACCGGCGCTCCCGTGAGCACTGAGGCCTTCTCTCAGCTTTTCCTAGGCCAGTGATGTCACATTCATCGGCCCACGTGGCCTAGGAGCAGCTCAGCCCCATTCAAGTGAAAGGGGTTGAGCGCAATACCAAGCACAGCCGCTGTACAATGTACGGCGCTCTGCTTGGTGAGCTGAGAGAAGGCCTCGGCGATCACAGAGGCGCCGGTGCCTTCTCAAACAGCTGATCGACGGGGGTCCCAAGAGTCGGATCCTCACCGATCAGATACTGATGACCTATCCTGAGGATAGGTCATCAGTAGTAAAATCCTGGAAAACCCCTTAAAATAACAACCATTTGGCAGATACCCCCTGCTCTGGAGTATTGCACCAGTAGATGCTTATCTCAACAGCATACAAACTCTTATTCCATGTTTTATTTCTGCTCTCATTGGGACAAAACCGGAATGTATGTGTCTGTCAAGATAGGTAAAGACTAAAGTCATCTGACATCTCCTTATATTTAAAGGAACACTCCAGGTAAAACTGATAAAAATGCCTAGTTGCAGGGCTGCGGGGGCAGAGCATGACACAGAGATTCAAAGAATACCAGAGAGAGAATCCCTGTGTCATGCTCCGCCCCCTTGCGCTAGGGTATAACACAGTATATCAGTTTTTCCTGGAGAGCTATTTTAGGTTAATTGGGGAGTCAGCCATCTTAACTTTAAAGAAGACCTATCACTTCTCTTGACACGACTGTTTTAGTAACTAACTACATTCCCCATGTGATAACTCTGGAGCAACTTTTTTATATAACTCTTTGTTGGGTCATTCCTGGGCAGTTGGGGATGGGGTGTGTCCCTGCACAGTCTGAGAGGCACCGATTGGACAGTGTAAAACTGTGCAGGGACACGCCCCCAACTGGTAACATCCAATTGTACATTTAATGGCACTTAATGGCACAACATAGAGTCATAAGAATAAGTGCTCCAGAATGGTTAAACGTGGAATGTCAGGAGTAGTTACTGGTCCTCTTAAGAGTCTTGGTTGAGATTTGGGTCTTGTCTGATCCACTACAGATATGTCCAGAGGCACAAGTAGTAATGCATCTTGCGCCATTTATCTTTGGATTTCAGGGTAGATGAGCCGAACACTTCCCTGAATGCAACCGTTGTCTATTTGTTCAATAGGTTGATGGTCAAAATATGCTTTATCTTACAGGGACCAGAAGGGCCTCGTGGTCCAGAAGGTGCACCAGGACTCCATGGACCACCAGGACCCCAAGGACCAAATGGCCATTCTATTCAAGGACCGCCGGTAAGACCTTAATACTTAACTGATCTGATATTGATATAGGTCATCACTATATAAGTCCAGGACAACCATTTAAAACAGCTCCTGTTAGGTTCTGTACTATCTCTACATATTAATGTGCATTTAGCTCCCCCTAGTGTTAGCAGCATGCATACAGAATCATATCATTCATCAAGTCAGAAAAGCAGAGCTCCCCACATGGATTTTTTTTTTTGGGATGAGGCCCAATTTGACTTCTGACTTCATGGGGCTCAAAGATTTCTGTATCCACCTCTGCTCAGTGATATCTCTAGTTTATGCCAAATTGCAGAAGATAAAAGAAGATATAAACAGCAAAGAAAATTCACAAATAGTTGTGAGACTCACTGAACTGAACATCGGTGAGATAAAACAGACCTCCTGCTGATAGCAGAATGTGTATAAAACCGCTTGGCCAGACTCATTTTCTTAGCGTTCGTGTTTACCCTGGAACACCATGCTGTTTTTTAATCTAAATAAGTCCAAAATTCTTCGCAGATTCACTTCCTAATATATCCTGGTGGTCGTAGCTTCAGAGCTCCAAATCCCCCTTTGTAACCAGAAAGTCCAATTATAAAATAAAACCTGCTGCCAATAAGCGCCACTAGGGGGAGCTTGAGAGATGAGTTCATAAACATGGAGGAGACTGTATTAAGAGTGGCTTTTTATTCCTCAGTGTTAATAAAATATGCTCTGGAGTAGAGGTGAGCGAATCAATCTGTCTCATCAAGCAAAGTTCTGCACCTGCAATGGGGTGTCCCCAAAGCTGAGGATGCTCCCCCTGCCGCTTGACAGGAAAGGATGGCTCAGTCGGACCCCACAATCTCTATGCCTGCGCTAATGCGTACTAATTTATAAAATGCGTACGCATTAGTGTACATACTAAAATATGCGTAGGAATTGCGTGAGGATTTTGAAAAAACGCACGCAATTTCCACCCGAGCATGCTCGCTCATCTCTACTGGTGACCTATCCTCGGGATAGATCATCAGTATCTGATCGGTGGGGGTCAATCACCCAGGACCCCAGCCAATCAGCTGTTTGAGAAAGCACTGGCGCTTGCAGTAGCACCATGGCCTTCTTGCAGCTTTCCCTAGGCTTTCATCAGACACGTGGCCTACGTGCAGCTCAGCCACAGTGAGGTGAATGGAGCTGAGCGTGATACCAAGCACAACTGCAGTACAATGTAAAGTGCTGTGCTTAGTGAGCTGAGATAAGGCCACAGTACCTACTCAAATTGAAAGGGGTCCTTTGGTGTCAGACCTCCACCGATCAGATACTGATGACCTATTCAGGGGATAGGCCATCAGTTAAAAATGGAGGAATGCTGTCTGGCCTCATTAACTATAATGGCGTCCAGCAGAGACCCGGCTGAAACACGGCAAAAGTACTGAGAATCAGCCGGAGAAATACTGCTGCATGCAACGGTTTTTGTCCGGCTAATTCCCGGCATTCCAGGCGTGTGAGACATGCCTAACCAGTTTCTTGTGTAAATGATTGTAGGTATGATAATAACTATATTAGAGATGAGCGAATCTATTCGCTGCTTCGTAGATTCGTATCGAATCTTACAAATTTTCTACTCTGAAGCGAATCTGGATTTTTTTAGATTCGCTCCGTTCGAGTCTTAAATGTTCTTAAACCTTTGTACGCATACGCTACGTACTTGTCCGATGAATTGCTAGCTAATGCTACGTATAAGTTAATTTATACGCTGCTGCGTATGAATTCAGTTAATTAGCAAATTTTTACTGTAAATTCGTTATTCGTACGGAAACTAGGCGGCAAAAAGGCCAGGAAGAAAGAGGTCACCTGACCTAGTGGGAAGGGCTTGCTCTGATTGGCCCATAGGCTCGGTAAGCCAGCGACATCAGTTGTGCTGCGACTGCTGAGACAAGCAGAAGCTTGTGAAAGACAGAGAATGTTTTTTGGGAAATTGTGGTGTTGTTCTGGGCATCCATAATAATACACATATCAGGGCCAGTGCAGGGCAAGTAATATTAATCAGGCAGGGAAAGAGACAGGGAGAGAGACAAGGAGAGAGACAAAGACCTGCAAGGCCACAGTTAAGTGAAAATGTCTGGCATGGAAAAGCAAAAGGGTTCCACTTCCAGCCAGAACTCGAGCTCCAAAAAAAAGGAGAAGGTGGCACAGGCCACCAAAGGACATGTAGCTGTAGCTTCTACTGGTAGAATTCATAATAGTTGGCCGCAAGCCTCGGATCACCTTCTTCTGCTGGTTCGGATGTTGGTGTGTGCCATCGTAATCCTGCCGGTCCATCAGCCGGATCATGTATTTAAGCTCTCCAGATCTAAGTGTTGAAGAACACCTGGATGCCATTTGTAAAACTTCACTCTGCCTCTGAGGAGTGCACGCCGTGGCCTAGCGTCGTGTGTGCCTGCGTATTACGCAATCGCTAGACAATAATATGCTGAGGATTCGTACGCAATTTGTACGCTCATGCGTACGTGTTCACATAAGTAGTGAACCTTTAACAACTGTATGTTCGTTATTAGTGCACGAATGTTTTCGCAGAACACGACAGAATAACGAATGATTTGTACGCAGCTTCGTCCAAATAGCTTCGTTTTAGGTACGAATCTTTTTAAAAATTTGACGAACATTCGGCGAAGCGAATTTTGGATGATTCGCTCATCTCTAAACTTTATAAATGATTGATTTTCCAAAATCTGTACGATTTTGTAATTTAAAAAAACAAAAACAAACCTGGAATAATTTATAATTTCTAGGAAAAATATGATCAAGGTTCGGCTCAACTGAGGTCAAGGAAGTTCGGCCTTACAAAAAATCCTAGCTAGTTATGCTTTAATTAAAGGAGATGTGTCTTGGAGACAACTCCATTTTGAAATTATGGCAGCTTGATAATCCGCAGAGCATCGCAGCTCAAGATGGTCATCACCAAATCTGGTAGCGGGTCATATATTCTCCCATAACAGCTGATATCTGTAATATTCAATATTGACCCAGAGGAATCCTTCCTTCAAAAATATTGTGTCCATGCATCAAATGATGGGGGTTCACCACTGAGACAGTCCTTTACTTTGTTTTTAGGGACCACCTGGAACCAAAGGGGAAAAGGGAGAAGTTGGAGCCCAAGGAATTCAGGTATTGTACCAGAATACTACTATTGTATAATATGAAATATTCATCACGTCCCAGGATCTATCCCTTCTGATATTCTCCGGTGTCGTGCTCATACAGAATCCATATGGCTCAATACAAACCAAAATGTTTTTTATTTGCTTTATTCTCAGGGGCCTTCCGGACCACCAGGACCTCCTGGACGTGATGGAAACGAAGGACAACGGGTAAGATAAAAGAATGTGACGAGAGATTAGCGGGTGCAGTTCCAGTGCCAGGTATCATAAGCGTGGGCGGGGACACTGAGCACAGGGCAGGGCCGCAGCATAGTTCAGCCCTTTATGAATAGAAGAGACATCATTCTGAGGTCCTCTTAAGGGACAATGTGCAAGTAACAATTTAGTAACAATGTTATACTATATCCCTGTATTCTAAGTCTGGTCTGGTCTGGGGTCTGTCATTGCCACAACTAAAACTTTTGTTTGACTCAAAATAAAAACTCAATTGACAGAAAAAAAAACAGATGGGGCACAAGTTCTGCACTTCCTTTTTCCTTCTTGTCCACTATCTTTAAAGGGAACCTGTCATCAACTTTATGGTGACCTCACTGAGGGCAGCATAAATTAGTGACAGAAATGCTGATTTCAGCGGTGTGTCTCTCTTGAGCTAAAAGTGAGTGGTTGCTGAGAACCAACATCACAAACATTGCAGCCCAGGCCTTGAAAAGAGTCAAATCTACCTGAGAAGAGTCATGGTTATTCCTAATCTCCTGCTCTCTCCGCCCATCTGCTGATGACTGGTAGTTCTCTCCTAGAGAGAAAGGGAGAAAACTAGGTAGAAGACTGTCAGTCATCAGCAGATGGGCGGGGAGAGCAGGAATTCATGAATAACCATGACTCTTCTCATGAAGATTTGACTCTTTTCCAGGCCTAATCTGCAATGTTTGTGATGTTGGTTCTCGGCAACCACTTACTTTTAACTTATAAATGACAGACCGCTGAAATCAACTCACCTGTCTCTACTTTATTCTGCCGTTAGTATGGGTAGCATAAAGGTGATGACAGGTTCCCTTTAAAGGCTATGTACACATTTGGGGACATTTTTTTTATTGCATTGTACTTATTTTGAGCTAAACATTATTTTTTCAATTGTTCTTTATAAAATAATATGGCATCCTTTTTTCTGTACAGGGCTGAGATGCTCTACTAGCAGCCTGTGGATTTTTTGTCTTTTTCATCTGACCAGGAGCAGACAGACTCCTTCTCTCTGCTCTCTGAAATTATAAACACTCATTATAGCTCAGTTCTTATCTTACTGATAGGAATGTGGCTTAAATAAATGTTTATGACCTCCTAAAGTAGTTTACAGATAAGGATTATTACATAGGCACAAAGTGAAAGTACTGGTCACACAGCTAGAAAAACAGTTAACACCTTGTGACAGAATGGCTCAATATTTTTAATCAATACCAATTGAATATATGATTTTTAGCCAAAAATAAGTTAAACGCAATAATAAAAAACAAATTGCCTCAGAAGGTGTACATAGCCTTTAAAAATGGGTTCTCACATGGTTGACCTACAGGTATCTGAATGAAGGTATCCATAGACATATGCAGTGGGCCAAAGACCCAGACCATGAAGGACTGGTCACAGGAAAGTCTCTCTATAAGTCTCCAACCAAGACATCACCATTTTGAAAAATGTGTTTGCCATCAGTGAAGGAAAACACATCTAGTCCCGCTTACAGCTGAGAAGTGGATATAATTGTATCCAGTCCAGACAATGCTTTGTGAGCTCAATAGTCTGCAGACTGATACATTGTAGCAAACTACCAGAGAGGTCTGTACAGCTGCTGCTGATGTGTTTAGCTCACAGAGCATTGTCTACACTGGATATAACATGGTCCGTGTCCATGATGACACCCGTGACAAGACGGTCAGTGGGTCATCTGTGAAGATCCGTGTTTAGTCCGTGTGTCCTTTTTTTGCCCTCTGTGTGTCATTCGTATTGTATGGACACTGCACAGCTGAAAAGTAATTTCCTAGCAACAATCTGTGCCACAGACGAAGCACAGATGTCCTCCTTGTTGTGTCCATGTTTTTTCACCTACCCCTAGACCATAATGGACATAGCCCATGGTTCCATGAAGTAGCCACAGACCCCTGGACCATGGTAAATCCTGGATGTGTGAATGCACACATTAAAATCAATGGGTACGTGTGCTGTCTGTGGAGAACATGGACAGCACATGTCTGAATAAGGCCGAAGACATCATGCCTATGACTATATCTGTTTTGCGGTTCGCAAAACGCAGATGACATCCGTTTGACGTCTGTGTTGCAAATGTTTCTTTTTGCCGACTCATTGACTTCAATGGGTTCACGGTCCGCATTATGCAGCCAAGAATAGAACATGTTCTAGCCTTTTGCGGAATAGACACACGGATGCAGTCAGCAGGCGGATGACATCCGTGTGCGGACTCTTTTCTTTTGTGGACCCATAGAAATGAATGCGTCCGTGTGCAATCCGAGACAAAATGCGGGTCGGACACGGATACAAAATAAGATTATGTGAATGAGGCCTTAGACTGAGAGCAGGACTATGTACAGGTTTACCGCCTTTGACTCTTATTCACTGACAGCAAACTAGTATCTTGAAAATGATGATTTATTGGAACACAAAGTGGAGGGGATTTATTACGCAAATTGCACTAGTTTTATGTTATAAAGTTGCAGATTCTGGTGTGCAATGCTTCTGCACAAAAAACGGTAACATTCCTTAATTTCACGTTGCTCTCGCCACATTTATTAAGAGGAGGTTTTGTATCGCCTACATTACAAACGCTCCTGCCAAGTTTTGCCACGATTATAATGAATGGTGTTTACAGCGTTTTATCTGCTTCATGCGTAGAACATCTGACACCCAAGCGCTGATATTTGTGTTTCACGTATGTGAAATCTGCATGGACTGCCAAGCTGTCTTGTGTGGGGAGTGCTCTAAACACATCAAGTTAATCCTCTAATGGTTTAGCTGAGCACCAAACCCATCAGATGTGGAATGTGAGAGGCCTGGAGCTGTGTGCACACCTTAAAGTGGTAGTGCAAAAATGATGGGGGGAACCCAGAACCCCCCCTCCATTCATCTGGACCTGTAAATGAAAAATGACTTACCTGCCTCCAGTGGCGTACTGAGAGAAGTAAGGGCCCCATAGCGAGGATCAAACCAGGCCCCCCACACAGGACAGAAGGGTTTCTGCCTAAACCCTTTCCAATGACCCTTGTGCCATTTTTCCACTGCTTCATTTGCTAAAAGTTGTTCCTTTAGAGGGTAGAGTCCTGACCAAGTTTTCACCTCCAGTAGAAGAGGAGATGATCCCAACTAAGACTGGGCCCCCTCTTGTCCTGGGCCCCATAGCAGTCCCATGGTCTGCCGCTATGGTAGTTACGCCCCTGCCTGCCTCCCAGTGATGGCTACTTCTCCTCCAGGCCTGCAATACTCTGCTGGAGTCCCTCAATGTCAACAACCAGTTTGACATAGCCGCAGCCAAACACAGGGCGAGGCGGTGACCAACTCCCCTTTCATCATGACAAATGGTCACATGATGCAAGGGGACCCAGTCTCCACCGCAGCCAATCACTGTCAAACTGGATTTTAATTAAAAGGTAGATAACTAAGTGGCTCAGTGAATGAAACATTGAAATTTTAGGTCCGTGGCCAGGAAACTCTCAAAATCTGAAACCCATGGAGAACCTGTGGTCAGTCCTGAAAAAGGGGGTGGACAAACAAAATACAGAAATTGTGATAAACTCCAAGCCATGACATACCTCCCAACTTTCTAAATGAACAATGATTTTTTTCCGCACTAGGCCACGCCTCTAATTCCGCCCAAAACATAACTATACACCTAATCCCAAGCAGTCCCCTTAATGCCCCATATGGTAATTATTTCCCCTTTATGCCACTGCACATTGCCATTGCATATTTATGCCCACATTGTGCCCCTCACAGAATTATGCCCAGCTGTTCCCCCAGTAATATGCCCAGCTGTGCCCCCAGTAATATGCCCTGTTATGTGCCCCCAGAAATATGCATAGCTGTGCTCCCAGTAATATGCCCTGTTATGTGCCCCCAGTAATATGCCCAGATGTGCCTCCAGTAATATGCCCTGTTATGTGCCCCCAGTAATATGCCCTGTTATGTGCCCCCAGTAATATGTCCAGCTGTGCCCCAGTAATATGCCCCTGTTATGTGCTCCCAGTAATATGCCCAGCTGTGCCCCCAGTAATATGCCCTGTTATGTGCCCCCAGAAATATGTCCAGCTGTGCCCCCAGTAATATGCCCTGTTATGTGCTCCCAGTAATATGCCCAGCTGTGCCCCCAGTAATATGCCCTGTTATGTGCCCCAGAAATATGGCTAGCTGTGCCCCCAGTAATATGCCCTGTTATGTGTCCCCAGTAATATGTCCAGCTGTGCCCCCAGTAATATGCCCTGTTATGCGCCCCCAGTAATATGCCCTGTTATGCGCCCCCAGTAATATGCCTAGCTGTGCTCCCAGTAATATGCCAGCTCTCTGCTTCATCATTACAGGCAACTGTCTCTGCTTCCTATGGATGCAGGAACAGCTGTCAGAAAGTGGGACATATCTCTCCCGTACTGGGACAGCCACTGCAATCCAGGACTGTCCCGCTGGATCCGGGACGGTTGGGAGGTATGCATAGATTAGGTAAAAATGGGCTATCAGGATTTGGACCCACAGCTGATATCCAGTAGGCCAGGGAGAACGGCAGAAGTCGTGAAAAAGAAGTGGTCAACGCTGGAAATATTGGGTCTTTGCAGAAACTTGATGTATTTGTTATTAAAATTGTAAAAATGCTTACAATTGTCCTACAGAAATATCACAAAAATTCAAAAACACTAAAACTGCAAACTTTGTGGAAACCAAAACTTGTGTCAGTCTAAAAAACTAAAAAACTTTTAGCCAGGACTGTACATTTCAGAGGCTGGAGACGACCTGGCGTGGCCTGGGTAACAGAGACCAACAAATCCCAAAATATACCCGTTTTGCGGACAAGAATAGGCATTTCTATGATGGGCCTCCCATTCTGCAAACTGCGGAACACACACAGGCGGCATCAGTGTTTTGGGGATCCGAAATTTGCGGACCACAAAACATGGCACTTTCGTGTGCATGTGCCCTAAGAAGCATGCATTATGAATGGTCAGGTGACGTTTCACGCAAACATAGGCGTCCGCAACACAAAGATGAGAACGGTAGAGCACACAAAAACAATAATTTGACGAGTTAACACATTTCTTTTTGTTTCATTTATACAGGGAATGCCAGGAAAAGATGGCGCAACTGGCTCAGCAGGACCTCCAGGCCCAATGGTAAAGTTTTTGTTTTTTTAAGAAAAAAAAAATTGCCAAGATAAGAACTCTCAAATGCAAGTGAAAACTGAGATTCAAATCATTATATATTATACATTATATTATATACACAACACACAGTATAATATATAAAGTAAATATATCATAGGTCCCACCTGGCTCACAATCTATGAAACTACTCTCCGGTACTGTCAACAACCTCAGGGACTCCATTTGTTGGGAAACTATAACTCCCAGCATGCTTCATTCACTTCTATGGTCGTTCGAAGAACAGTAGAGCAAGTGTCCTTGATGGGAATTGTAGTTGCTCAACAGCTGAAGGTGCTGATGCTGCACACAAAAACACTACTTGCAGCGTTTTTTTGTCCGGCATGGAAACTCAACAAACCGGAGCGCAATGCATTCTGGTGCGCCCCGTTCCAGTTTGTTCAGTTTTGGCCCCATTGACAATGAATTGGGACAACACTTGAAGCGTTGTGCTGTGGTTTTGAAACCCTATGCCAGATCTCAAAACCGGACAGCACATTGCAGATCTGTATCATAAAAGCAATGTTCACTATAAAGATATACAATCAATAAATCTGCACACAGATCTGAACCTATTTACATCACAGGGATGTTCAGTGGTGGACATACAACTTCATGAGGATCAATTCTGTAATTTACAGGGAAATGTTTGTCTAATGTAACAGTGTTGAGTTTGTTATTTGGCACACTATGAGATGTCCTCTGTGACTTTACATAGAAGTGCAATACATAAAAAAATGCACTGCCATATGAAAGATATATAAAAAATCTGAGATTTGTTCATTTTTATTGTAGGGTGCACCAGGCAACCCAGGATCCCCCGGTGTTCCAGGCAGCACAGGACCTCGGGGTGATTCAGGACCCCCGGTATGTGAGCTGTGTTATCAGCAGATGCTATATGAGTTTAATACTGTACTATCAAGAGAGAAAACCGCTGGAACCTGGTAAACGGTCCTGTAACGTCAGATATGAATATCTTTAAAAAATCATGGAAAAAAGATACAAAAAAATCTTCCTGCACGATATGATAGTAAAATGTGCGGATGTACAAGGCTACATTTATAAAGTCACAAAAAATAATGGACTATAATAGATGCAAACATAACATATGGACTAAGCCCTCACTCTAATGATAAAATCTGAGACTCTCAGCCAATACATTTTGATCAAAATACATCTGTGCCCACCTACCCAGCGCCACTGTGGTCTCAGTTCAGGCAGGTCCTACTCTAAACCTACCTATGCGGTTGTGCATCTATGGTTAGGAGCGCAGACCCTGCACATATAGTGTGCTGCTCCTAGTTACCTCTGTGTGCATCAGCAACCAATGAGAGGAGGAGCAAACACACCTATATGTACCACGTAATCAAGGTCGCCTCCTAGATAGGTGGGGCAAAAGTGCACATGAATGCTACTCCCCTGGTAATAGGAGCGCATTCACACCTATGAATATCTTGCATCAATACCAATAACCTGCTTAAGAAACACACGATAGATAGATAGATAGATAGATAGATAGATAGATAGATAGATAGATAGATAGATATTAGATAGATAGATAGATAGATAGATAGATATTAGATAGATAGATAAATAGATATTAGATGTCAGACTGAGGGGACGGGTGAGGGAAAAATGAAAAAATTAGTAAAAATTAATGAAACAAGATAGGAGCTTTTCAGAAAAAAAGGTGTGTTTTAATGACTAGAGGGGGTTATATACCAATTCCCAGGGCAATTGGAGCAACTTTGGTTTGGAACAAATAAATTTGGACCCGAACCAAACATTTTGAAAAATTCAGCGAATCCCAAACTAACTGAATCTTGTAAGAATTGTTCATCTCTAGCCATATGTCCTTTCTGCAGCTCAGTCCCATTTTCTTGAATTGGATTGAGCTTGATCCAGTTGCGGTGACCCCTTCAGACAGCTGATCATCAGGAGCCCTAAAGATAAGTCAGTGATATTTAAAGGCTATGGACACCTTTGTGCACTAAAAATCAAAAACCTCATATCTTACCGTAATGCAGCACATAATAAAATTGCACTTGTTAGTTTACTGGTATCAGCTTTGCTTCACATGCACTGAGAAATGCTATTCTATGATTTTTGCACATTGCTGTCTTCTCCTGTCAGCCTCTGTGGGGGTTCCTGTGGATTTCACATGCACCAGCACAGCTCTGCTGCCCCGCCCCCACATTCTGTTACACAGCACAGCTCTCAGATACTACATATAGGCTGATAGAACTTGCAAGTAACTTGGTAGTGAGATTTCATTCCAATCCACAACATGGTGAGTCTTATAGTATTCTACAGCCTGTGATCAGCAGATCTAGTTCTCACTTTTCCTTCTGTAGAAAGTCCATTATTTGTAGACACAATAGATATTTCTGCTGATAACGTTAGTGCAGCGATCTACAGTCAGAACCATGGTGTTATACGCAGGATATAGATCTCATTACTGACAGCTCTCACTACATGCACTCTCTTCTGAACACAGTATTGTGTATGCAGTCTCTTCTGGGTACAGTATGTGTGCGCTCTCTTCTGAATACAGTATTGTGTGCAGTCCGCACAGTGAGCGGTCACTTCTCCCACACACATTAGTACAGTGTGACCAAAACTGGTGCAAAGAAAAACTGGCTTAGTTGCCCATAGCAACCAATCAGATTCCTCCTTTCATTTTCCAATGAAGCTGTGAAAAATGAAATGTGGAATCTGGTTGGTTGCTAGGGGCAACTAAGCCAGTTCTACTTTACAGCAGTTTGGTAAATGATATATAGTGACAACTCGGGGGTCACTTAGCTCTCCAGGATCGCTGTCTTCTCACCTTAGACGGTTGGCACACCTCAAGAAGCCACTCCAACACTGCAGATTCGGGTGCAAACTGGTCACTACCAGGTTTTATTGTCACTTTTACAGCAATCCAAATAACTCATAAACACAAATCCTCAGCCGTCTGGCCACTGACTACACAATATTGTCCCTCTCTATCGGGATCTGGGTCTACTACCCAGCTCCCCAAAACACACCACAGTGCTTACCCCACACAGGGTTCAGAGGGTCCTGGCTCCCACAGGCCTTCTCGCAGCCTGCTCCTTCCCAAGACTGGGAGCCCTCATTGAGGAGCCCAGCCCACCTTTACCTGGGCTCCTCGGCTGGCTAATAATTACCTCCCATTAACAGCCAGGCTGATACACACGCTGAGGAAAAACACTATTTTCCCAGCCTTTCTTCTTCTCATCCAGCTTCCTCTGGGTGAGACACACCATTTTATGGCCCTCATATGGCCCTCTGGCAGCTGCACTGCCACAATATATATATATATATATATATATATATAAATATATGTAAAAATGTCCGCACTCTCAAACACTTTATTCCCTCCTGTGGTCGCATTGTTTTCAGCTCATTCACAGATTCTCTTTTCAAGCTATGAGCTAAAACGTTGCGACTAGCGTTGCGTGAACTTGTGTTTCAAGTTCGGCATACAAGGTTCAGGTTATCTAAGAATTCCGTTATGGATTCCGCTACCACGGACCATAAGGGTCCATTCACACGTCCGCAACTGTTTTGCAGTCCGCAGATTGCGTATCTGCAAAACACAGAGGCCAGCCATGTGCGTTCCGCATTTTGCAGTCCGCACATGGCCGGCACTATGATAGAAATGCCTATTCTTGTCCGTGGCTGCGGACAAGAATAGGACATGCTCTATTTTTTTTTCTGCGGGGCCACGGAACGGAAGTGCGGATGCGGACAGCAAATAGTGTGCTATCCGCATGTTTTGCAGCCCTATTGAAAATGAATGGGTTCGCAGCCCTTCCGCAAAATTGCAGAATGGATGCGGACCCATTATTCGGACGGTGAATGGACCCTTAGTTATGGTCCGTGATAGCAGAATCCATAATGGAATTCTTACATAACCCAAACCTGAACCTTGTACGCCAAACTTGAAACACAAGTTCGCTCATCCCTAGTTGTGAGCACAGGGGAGGATAAAGTGTTTTTATTTTCACTCATTTTTGTGAGAGTGCTGACATTTTTGTGTTCTTATATTGTCCTGGATTTGTTGCCGGATCCATTGGCCTGCACCTCCATATTTTATTTTATTTGATGTGCTGCCATTGTAGGGTTATTCCTGCAGTAAATAAATCTTTTCTAGAGGTAGTTGTGCGTTGTGTGTGCGTATACTGTATATATTACGCTTTTTGTGATGCAAGGTAACCAAAAAATGGTGATTGCCTAAGTCTTAGGTAGGGGCTCATTATTTGCAGGATGAGATGATGGTTTGATTGGTACCATTTTGGGGCATTTATGACTTTTTGATTGCTTGGTATTACACTTTTTTTGATTTAAGGTGATAAAAAATGGCTTTTTTATTTTATTTTTTTACGGTGTTCACCAGACGGGTTGGATCACATGCTATTTTTATAGAGCAGGTTGTTACGGATGCACCGATACCTAATATGTGTATTTTTAAAAAAAATTATTTTACACAATAAAAGAATTTTTGGAAAAACAAATCATCTTTTTGCGTCTCCATTTTCTGAAACCCATATTTTTTTTATTTTTTGGGCAATTGTCTTAGGTAGGGGCTCATTTTTTGCGGGAAAAGATGACGGTTTGATTGGTACCATTTTGGGGCACATATGACTTTTTGATCACTTGGTATTACACTTTATGTGATGTAAGGTGATAAAAAAATCGTCTTTTTCGGGTTGGATCACATGCTATTTTTATAGGGCAGGTCGTTACGGACAGAGAGATGCCTAATATGTGCATTTTTTACAATTTATTTTACACACTAAAAGCATTTTTTTTTAAAAATCCTGTTTTTATGTCTACTTTCTAAAAGCAATATTTTTTTTAGGTTTTTTTTTGGCCGATTGTCTTATATAGAGGCTCATTTTTTTGTGGGATGAGATGACGGTTCGACTGGTACTAATTTTGGGTACATATGATGATTTAGTCACTTTTTATAGCATTTTTTGAGAAGTGGGGTAGGCAAAATTGCAATTCCATCAGGTTTTTTTTTCTTTTTCTTTATGGCGTTCACCGTGTGGTAAAAGTAACATGATTTTTTTATAGATCAGGTCGTTTGGACGCGGAGATACCAAACATATTGAGTGTTTTTTGTTTTTTACATTTTTAACCAATTATATATTAAAATATATTATACCGGTGTGTGTGTGTATATATATATATATATATATATAATATATATATATATATATATATATATGAAGAAGTGTTTTTGTTTGTTCTTTTTACTTTTTTTTACACTCTGATGCATTGACAATACACTGCAGTACACTGTATAGTGTACTGCATTGTATTTGCATGTACACTTAGCCTGATTAGGCTTCTGCCTTTATCAGGAGCCTAATCAGGCTCAGACATACCATGGCAAGCCGGATGCTACAGCAGCGCCAGCGACCCGATGGTTAGCTCCTTCCATACAGCGGTCCTAAGGACCTCGGCATGGAAGGGGTTATCAAGCAGAGTGTCAGCTGTTAGAGTTGACACTTTGCTCCGCTCAGTCATCCTGAAAGGGGGAGTTGCTTGATCGGTCTTCTGTGCTGCGAGGGGGTGGGGTGTCGGGTGGAGGAGCTGAGGGGACTTGCACGCTGGGATGCCCACGCCTGGGATGTGTATTAGCAGCTGTAAAACACATGGCAGGCTCGGGCTGTCATTGGCAGTCAGTAGCAGTGTGCGCTCCCAGTGGAAGCAGGAGGAGTTACAGAAATTCCATCAGATGACGGATTCTCTGTAACTTCACTGAAAGCAGCCTGCTGTGCATAGGAAGAACAGCAGAAGAAACAGTGGTTTGTAGAAGCAAAACGAAAAAAGGAAAATAAATACAACCAATGAGAGAAATTATTTTCTCCATAGAATAAATTAATTGGTGTAAATTATTATTATTTTTTTTTTACAAAGGTGTCCATATCCTTTAAAGAGGTTGTCTTATTTCGCCTTTACTAAGACGAGATGAGTCGCACCGCAATGGGAACTACTGAAACAGCGAGTGGCGGCATGCTCCGCTGTTTCCTGGCCGACTGGTGATCGGGACTGGGTCAGATCTCACCTTAGTAATGGAGAGATGAGACAACTTCTTTTAGCCTCGAGAAAGTATAACTCCTCCAATAGTCACATAAACTATTTTACCTACATTCAAAGAGACGTGTGTGAGGGACCGGAGCGCTCTGTGGTGACAGGACTCCCTCCGCGCTATAGTTTGAGGGCAGCTGTCAGAGCAGCGCTCATAACATTCTGCTGTTTTATTGCTGCCCTGGGGGCACATGCAGGATAACGACACCGAGAAACAACATTTCATCTATAATCAGATTAACTGCAGGGTGTGACCGTAGATTATACGTGACAGGTCGCGAATAACTGATAGACAAAGGTTGTCATGACAACTTATATATCAAGATATGGCATCAGGGGACCCGTCCCCACCTATTGAGAGAACACGGGCCCCCTGACTTTCAGCAGCAGACGGACTTAAAGGTGTTGGTCCAAGTTTAGAAATTATAATGGTTATGAATAACTACCCGATTGCTGGGGGTCCGACTAATAGATGAAAATTGGAGCAATAACAAAAATGGTGATGAAGGTGGACATGGCCTTGGGGTGGGAAAGGAACTGAGATGTGAGAGGTGGCTGTAAGATCAGTATTAGAAAAGTACAATCACACATTCGCCAATACGTGTTTACAATGTTATGACAAATCCACAGGATCCGCGGTCCCAACCTATCAGGAGAACAGGGGTCCCCATTTTGGCAGGTGCTAGAACTCCCATAGACTCTTACGGAATGAGGTGTTCATATGTGTGGCCACTTCTTGAAGGGGTTGTGCCAAGTTTAGAAGTCCACAGGATAAAGGCTAACTAACTGATTGCTGGGGGTCTGACTGCTGGGACCCCCATGGATTCAACAAACTGAGTCCCTTTCCCCTGCATCTGATGGAGCAGCAGGTTGGACATGAGCCCTAGTACTCTATTCATTCTATATGGCCAGAGATAGCTGAGAACAGCGCAGCAACTGCAACTGCTGCTTATGAAATGCTCACCATATAAGCGAACTTTTTTTCAAGATTTTAAAAGTATGGGTGTTTTTGCATGCCTATAATGCCATTTTGTTCTGTTTTTGTGTGGGGAATGGGGTGATTTTACGTTTTTTAAAATATTTTCAAAACTTTTTTTTATTTTTTTACTTTTTAAGTCCCCTAAGTGGACCACAACTTACAATCATCAGATGTAAATTGCTCCATTAGTCTGTATTGAAATCATTATATCACAGTTCACTGCTGCCACCTAGTGGCCTGAACTGGGATATACTAACAATGAACCTGGAAGCCTGGTACAGGCTGAGGCTTATTTACAGAACAGGGTGCTTTCACCAATCTTCGCTGGTGGAAAGTGCGCCCTGAAGAGAAATCCCGCGCTTCTGGTTTTTAATACTTTCAGATGCTTTGAGTGAGGGGAACTCATTGTGTGAGGGGAGGGGGCATGGAGTGTATTCTGGGTCCATGAGGGTGAAGAAACTGTTTAAGGAGATTTATGGGGTGTAAATCTGTGAGGAAGGGCTGGAATCAACAGAATGTACCCAATATTTTTAGCTTTATAAGATGCACTTTTTTCCTCCCAAATATAGGGTAAAAATTGCTGTGGCGTCTTATAAAGCGAATACTAGTGAACGCTTCAAAAGCGGCTCACTGGGTATTAGGTGCAGAGATACATACTCCTCTCCTGTGAAGCTCTCCTGAGTCATACCGTTGAACATGACGTCATGTCCTGACGCTGCATTGTTGCTTGGATGGATATTTAAAGGCGTCATCTCCAAAACACCCTGTGAACTACAGTGATTGTAAATGCGTAATCTGGTATGTCTACTCCTGATTGCTCCCACAAAAGTGTCAGACTCCGGTGCCATCACATAATGGAGACGACTCAAGAAGAGTCCAGTGAGTGCATTTTACTGCAGGTTTGTGGGAGCACAGCGTCAGAATAGAAGTGAGTATGAAGATAAAACTTACATATTCAGATTCAGCATCACTTACACTATACAACGCTTACTCTAGTTCAGGGGTGTTTCGGAGATGACAGGTTCCCTTTAAGGTCTGATGGGGGCTGAGTGGGCTGATCTGAGGTCTGATGGGGTCGGAAAAGGTGATCTGAGGTCTGATGAAAAATATTTTTTTCTTATTTTGCTACTCTAAAATCTGTGGTGCGTCTTATAAAGCGAAAAATACAGTAACTGTGTTGTTAGCGCATTATTACAAAATTTGGGGCCCCACTTTTGATTTTGCCCAGAGCCACATTTTGTCTAAAACCGGCCCTGGCTCGGGGGTGACTGGGTGGGGGATTGTATGCCGGGGGGGGGGGGCGACTGTGGGGTTTGTATGCCGGGGGGGGGGGGGGGGGGGGGGGGGGCGACTGAGGGCCATATTCATTGGGGCTTGGGTCCCGGATCTTTTGAGACCCTAGCAATGCCCCTGGGCCACACATATGAATACCTCATTCCATAAGAGTCTATGGGAGTTCTAGCACTTGCCAAAATGGGGACCCCTGTTCTCCTGATAGGTTGAGACTGTGTATCCTGTGGGTTTGTCATAACATTGTAAACACGTATTGGCGAATATGTGATTGTAAGTTTCTAATTCTGATCTCACATCGTAAGTTCCTTTCCCACCCCAAGGCCATTTCCACCTATGTCACCATTTTTGTTATTGCTCCAATGAAAAAGTAAGCAACAATTCAGAAAATAATCTCCTAGCTTTTTGTGTATACAACCCTACATAGACCTATGTGTTTCCATGGTTACAGACTACAAACAAACTCTTTGTAGTCTGGTCCTGCAGTCACTCCTATATGTCCTCTACTTCTTACCGTGGGTATGTGAGCAAGAAGGAGCGGACAGCGAGCTCAGACTCCACAGGGTTTGTTTGTAGTCTGTTACCATGGAGACACATCAGTTTGCATAGGAGCTGTATACATGAAACAGCTGAGGATTTTTTTAGCCATGATGATTTTTTATTTTAGATGCGTTGGAGCGATAACATGGTTGCATAGACCTAGGTGATCATTATTTCTATGTGAAATATCCAATCATAAACCCACGCTGACTAGAACATTATGATATTACGAGATCAATTGTAAATTCCTTCCCCTGAACTTATAAGACGTCTATGCTGAGGGCGTCCAAGCTGCCGGCTCCTTGGATATTTTTATTGATATTTCAATAACATCTTGTCGGGATAATTATTCTCAGTGAAACATTCCAGAAGACGATCCCATGACACCAAGCAACTGCTGCTTATGAAATGCGCAACACACATCATTCATAATAATAATCTGAAAAAAAAATGATACAAATTAGCACAATGTGCGTTAAATCAAACAAAGACAGCGGCAGTGCTGGTATTTTAACCCTTTCATTACTAAGCGGCAATAGTTTTGGCAGACAAGTTATATTTTTACTGGCACCATTTAACATTCCACATAATGCGGTGATAAACTTTATAAAAATAGTTTGTGGGGTGGAATGAAAAAAAAAAGTCCTGCAATTCCGCCAATTTTAGTGGCGTTCACTATGCTGTAAATATGAAGCGTTGTCTTTAATTTGCGGGTCAGTACAACTACAGCGATACAGATGTGTATAGTTTTCATTATGTTTTACTGCTTGAAAAAAATTAAATACATTATGGGGTATGTATGAATTTTTGATTCCACTTTTTGGGGGTTAGGCGAGGTGACCAAAAAAATGTACTTGTTTGTTTTACAGGGTTCAGTGAACGGTATAAATGACCTGATATTGTAATATTTTAGATATTTTTGAACATTTGGTTTATTTTGTAATGTTTATATTTTAGATGTTAAAGGGGTGATTTTTATTTTGGCTTTCGTATGTTTTTTTAAAGTCTTCCTAGGGGCATTAAACCCGCAATCATTTGCTCTCTTGTACAATATGTACACTGCAGTGCTTGACATCAAATGTAGAAGTAACGAGATATACAGGTGTAATTCCAAAAAATGTCTTCTTAAGGAGCTGCAAGCACGACAGACCTTTGAATGCTATGAATAGAATCCAGAATTTTTGCTGTCTATGCAGGGGATGTGAAGCTCTTTATCGGAAAACTGAAGCTCTGATTATTATAAATACAACACAGAAAGTAATAATCATTTTTTCTTTATATTTTAGGGTTCTCCAGGCCAAAAAAGGAGAAAGAGGAGAAAGAGTAAGTAATTCCAGTATTTGTTGTCCATGTCATTTACTCATCACCTGCCTACTATTGTGTAGACCTCTGACACCAAAGCATGGACTCCACAAGACCTCTGAAAGTCCATGCTATCCGGCATCAAGACGTTAGCCAATGTTAGCAGTAGATTCTTTAGGTCCAGTAAGTTGTGAGATCGGGGCCTTCATGGATCAAACTTATTGTTGCCGACACATCCCCACAGATGATGATCAGATTGAGATCTTGGGGATTTGGAGGACAAGTCACTAAATCAGCACCTTGAATTCTTTGTCATGTTCGTTGGACCATTCCCTGGACAATTATCATGATGTGGCAGAAGCCACTGCCGTTAGGGAATACCTCTGCCCTGAAGGGATGCACTAGCCTGTATAAAATTTAGGTAGGTGATCTGCCTACTGGTCAACTTCTCCTAGGATTTCTTTGAGCATTGAAACACCCCAGACCAGGCTCCCCGGGCACACAAATTACACCCTTTTTGGGTGGCATTTTGTCCCCTTTCATATAGCACCCCGTCCTTCCGGAATGCACATTTGGGCACTGGGCTGAGTCTGATGATACAGCATTCAAGCATCTCATACAGTTACAACTCATCGAGTGCTGCAGTCTTCCAATTCGGTGCCTCAAAGATTTGCCAGCTCTTCCAGTAGGCTCCCTTTTTTCCCAGAGCCTCTCAGACATGGACTGGTGGCCTCCACTTGCAGAGCTGTGTAGGTGGAGTGAGGGGACTGAGCCTCACTAAACACTACTTTATGGCACTTGTGTATACTACATATAAGTGAGTGTTCCTGTCAGGCAGCTCAGCCATGATGGCATATCATAAGCAGGATCACATTATTTCCATCTATACTACACACTACACTGATCTACAATGGATGGAAATTATGTGATCCTGCCTATGATATGACATAATGGCTGAGCTGCCTGACAGGAACACTCACCAATTTTTAGTATACGCAAGTGCCAGAGCATAATGTGTAATGAGGCCCTGATCCCTCCCCCACCCCCACCCCTCCAGGCAGCTCTGCAAGTGGAGGTAGCCAGTCCTGCTCACTTTTTAGGAACAGGTTGGTGGCAGCCATTTTAAATCACTCCCAGAGAACCCCTTTAAGGCTTATAAATAAAGGTTGTCGGTTGTCCAAAACTGATCTGTAATGAAAGTTGTACAAATAAATCATGTGGACTCATGCTATAAACTGTCAAGCCAAGGAGATTAGCAAAAGAACCAAAATATAGGTGCAGTCTTGAAAGTTTCATGATGCCACAGTATTTACTTTTTGTTTTTAAAAGTTTCCTTTCTTCAGTAAAGTTCTTTTCTAAACCTATACAAGCTTTATATCTAAAACAGTGTAGCATCACCAACCTACTTCCATAATGCTATGTAGTCCTCATCATACTGTATGGCTCAAGAACAGAGACATTGCTCCTTGTTTTTGTCTTACCACAGGGAGATTACCCAGTCCCAGAACATGGTGCGTGTAATTGCTCCGGCAAAGTGTGTGAGCAGATCATCCAGAGTGAGTATCTAAACTGCTACCTAAATGGTCACTAACTTTTCACACAACTTAGCATAAATCAATAGTACAAGCCACCACAAGAAACTTTGTAATATGTCTTATCAGACAGAAATGTCTAGTTCTCATGTTATCGGTTGTTTATAGCTCCACCCAATTTTGCTTGCTAATTGTTTTTCACTTTGAGAAATGTCTTGAAGGGGTTGCCTCACCTTAGACATTGGTGGCATATCCCTAGGGTATGTCCATCAATGTCCAGATAGTTGCAGGTCTCACATCTGGGAACCGCAACCTATCTCCAGAATGGGACCTTCAAAGTGAACTGAGAGCAGATGCACATACATGGTCGCCCTCCATTATTTCTTATGGGACTTCCCAAAAATAGCTGAGCACTTGCTCAGCTGTTTCTGGAAGTCCCATAGAGGTGAATGGAGCGGCGGCCACACTTGCGTGGTGCACCCTCCATTTCATTTTTCATGGGACTTCCGAAAAATTCACTATCCTTTACATTGGGGGCCCCGTTCTCTATATAGGAGCGGGTTCCAGAGGTGGATCCTTGCCCCAATTTGACTTTGGTGGCATAGCCTAGTGATTATCCCACCGATGTCTGAGTGACACAACCTCTTTAAACTGTCCAGGATGGATCAGCTCCACAGAAGGATCATATACACATGTGATATACAAGGCTATGGAGCGGGGAGGGGGAAGAAGTGGGCAGGAGATGAGTGAGACACACACAGACTGCTGCAGCTACATGGGCTGAGATATAATCTTCTGAAATATAATAAGTACTTACCGTAATTCACAACCATATAGGTCAGTGCCTTTCTGTACTGTCCTCCATGATCTTAGGGCTGATTCTGAGTGAGTAAGATAAAGTTATGAAGAAGATTCTCCTCTACTTTCTGTGTGCAGTGGATGGAAACTTGTATTCGCCCACTATATCTGGGATAACTTCAAACTAGACATTCAGCATGCACAGAGGAAAACTGCTAAACAATGCCAGATACAAGTCATATACAGGCCAGAAATAGTGTTATCCTTGTGTACACCTACTGTACTACTGATTAATGCAAAATTTGCTGAAATTTTTAGTATGCTTTAAAAACATTAGCTCAGCTCCATGGGGGAATTGGTGATTCATGAATGAACTGTCTCCAGTCAATGAATATCAGATCCTGAGAATGTGAAATGATAATGTCTGTACTCATGTGTGAAATCTCAGGCAAGTTTTTAGTCTTTCCACTTGCAAGGCTTAGCATTGATGAGTCAAACTAAAGAAGGCTTGGACAAGTGACATGACCTTGCCTGTACTTTGAGGCCAGAAACATATTTTGAGGCCAGTAACAAATTTTATGTAATTCCAAGTTATAATTCATGCAAAATTGACCTTGAAAATTCTTTCTAGTTGGGCCACATACTAAGAAGGACAAGTGTACTTGGACAAATGTTCTCCCATGTGCAATTTAGCCCAAATGAACTGATTCTTTTACGTCACTCTTGTCTACAGTAAAGATGAAACCACTCTCATGAATACAAGAACCCCCCACTGAAACCTAATACAACCTGTGAAGTACCAGAGCAGGATACCACAAAATGGTTTAACCTTTGTGCATTTTTGTAGGTCATATGTCAGATTCAATTCACTTCTGAACCAAATACCAAGTCAGTCTGTATCAGTTAGAAGCATTCCAGGACCACAGGGAACCGGGCAGACAAGGTCCTGCAGGACCACCTGGAGAACAGGGATCACCTGGACGAGCAGGATTTCCAGGCAATCCTGGAAGCCCTGGACCACCAGGAGAAAGAGGTAATTTCTACATTGTTTCTACCCAAAAATATGGCTGTTTCAAAACAGGTTGGGGGAGGTAGGAATGGGCATAGCCTGCCGATGGTGAAGCCGTATGCAATGCCGACTAACTTTTCAAATACATTACCTTATCTATGTTGTACTGATATTACATGATGCCCCCTTGTCCAGCCACATCCAGAATCTAAAATTCTGCCATTTGCCACTTTACTGATAGACACGCCCCAGAAATATTCTTTAACATACCGTATACTAATGCTGGGGAGAACCTGTGCATAAACACATAGCTGAGGTTCTTCTGGTTAAAACACTGTTTTTCTTTTGTTGATCAGAGGCCCCGTTCCCGAGTTATGATACTTTATACTTAATATGCAAATTAAGCTTTTGGTGCAATGAGGGCATTACTTTTGCTTTTGCTGCACCATGTTCCACTCATTTCTTTGGCCCCTCCCTTTCTTTCATTTTCCAAAGGCGTTCTGAAAATAAAAGGTGGAATCTGATTGGTTGCACCTCGGCAACTAAGTCTGTTTTTCTTTGCGCCACTTTTGATAAATCTTACCCAGTGTTTGTTAAATTTGGAACATCTTTAAACCGAACACTTTTCTCAGGCGTGGGTTTGCAATTTTTCTAGTGGGACTTTTTTTTTTAAAAAAAAAGTTGCAGTGATAAATCTTGAGTGACGCTAATTTACATAGCACACCACGCCCACACTCCCACCCTCTGTTAAAGAATGGAGTGAGTGATGTAAAAATGCAAAAAGTTGCATTTTTTATGCAAATAAGCCAAAAAAGTAATGAAAGTCAGAATTCAGAGTGCAAGGCGTGATAAATTCCCCCCATAATGTATCTCGGAATAATTGCAGGTCAAGATTTAGAGTGATGGTCTATAGACTAGGGACCCTTGAAATCAGTTTTAGCCATGGAATCCCACAATCTAGACCTGGCCATACACACTAGATTAATGTCATCTAAAAAGTGTGATTTCAGCAGGACTGCCTGACAGTCAATGTTGGTTAATAGAAGGATTGGGCTGCTCAATTTCAACATGCTTGATTCTGGTCTGGTTGAGCTGATGTGAGCATGCATGTGTATGTCACTGGCAGCAGATTTGTCCAGATCAGATAGTATCCTTAATCCTATCCCTGATGTGATGGAGGAGGTAGTTTGTTGCAGCAGATGTAAAATATAAAAATTAAGATACATTGTTCATTTTGGAATGGATTTTGAAAACTCTGTGGAGAATCTATCATTCCCCCCACACCAGTTTCCAGGTATTTAATAAAAGTCCTAAAAAAGGTTTTGTGACTTTTTAAATTCCATTGCTGGTTTTTCAGTTGCAACTGGCATTTTTACGCTGCTGTTTTACCGTGAATTCTGAGATCCAGGAATAGGATAGGCTTGGCAAGGCTTAGGTGCATAAGGAGTTCACCAAACTGTGATAAAATACATACACAAAAGATAACATACAGAGTAAAGTAAATCACGCTAGGCCATGGACAAATGAGCAAGCTGCGCATTGACCAGTTCCCAACATGGCATCTGGTCAATGCCCATATGACACAAAGAGATATGGTAGTCACAAGACATGATTTTACCCTGATGATGTCCTTTTTGAAGCTGAGGTCTTTGTTACATACATAGAAGTTTAATACTTTCTAGCTTCCTGGCCTTTCTAAAAGTCTTCAGTATGCAGTACACAGCTATCCAATCCTGAGGAATGTGGCCTGGTATCAGAGTACTGGTACAGTCCTGATAGCTGTAGACCAATAAGGGCCTATATATGCCCCTCACTGACTCACTACATTACAAGGAATATCACTAATTAAAAGAGTAGGGAATAATTAAAGGGAAAGTACCACTAAAAATAAACCTTGCCCCACAGCTGCCCTTTGCCAGGTTTCTGAAAAAGGGGGCATGGCAAAGGAGGGGGTGGGGACAGTTATCTCTAGTAAGTTACAATTTATTTTATTATACAAAACAGAAATGTCCGGGCTTTGTTATAGGCCGGTTTTGGAGCTCTAAACCCGAGCTGCATAATGACATGCTATTGGTTTGGTTGCCCCCAAACCTAGTGATTGGTTCCCTTTAACTACAAGATAATGCCTATTTATTACCACACATGACACCATGTTCATGTGATGGAAACAGTGGGGCAGATTTACTTATCCTATAGATGTCATAAACTTCTCCACGTTTATCACAGTGGCTCAGGCAGGATGATAAATTTGGTGCAGGCATAGACACTATATTCTAATTTTATACCAACTATTGTTGGACTTAGTTCAAGAAAGATTTTATGTCAGAATTGTGGATCAATTTTGGTGTGTCACATAATAGACTGCTGAAGTCCATGCCCCCTGTAAGTTAATATCTCTAAAGTGTAGGGGCTGCTGGCTCGGCTATTTCCGATGGGCCCATAGAAGTCAATGGGAGCAGTGAACCGGTCATGCGCGGTGCGCTCCATACACTTCTATGGGGAGAGCGCTTGTTGGTGGCTGGAACGGAGTCCTCCAGCCACCGGCTTTGCAGGGCTCCGTTCCTGAAATAGGTGCGGGTCCTAGTGATATGCCCCCCCATTGTCTGAGATGAGAAAACCCCTTTAAGATGGGCTGATGAGGCAGCAGATTGACGGGAAGTAAAGCGTTCCTTCCCGACATTCGGCCTGCTTGTTACATGGAGGTGAAGCTCTGTATTTACATGCAGCGATCACCTCATCCCCATACAGAATAATTGTTTCTTGGCAAGCAGATCGCTGTTTAGACACCACGATCTGGTGCCGGCCATCTGCAATCTTTAGATGGTACAGATTCTCGGAAACAATGTTCCTACGAATGCTCCCAAGAATCTGCCCACCTAAAGATGCAGCCGATTCCCGAAGCGCTGATTATCTGGCGTCTAAATCCACCTTAAAACCTACATTTTTTGATAAGTCTTTCCTCAATTGTTTTCTCCCATAACTTTTCCGAACTAGCAGGATACTGTTGGAGGTTTAATCTAGTTAGCATCTGCATTGTGCACTTGAAAGGCAGTAAACATGAGCAGTGGTTGTACAGGCCCAACAGAGTACCAGAGGAT
Organism: Rhinella marina; assembly: GCA_900303285.1. Classification (NCBI taxonomy): domain Eukaryota; kingdom Metazoa; phylum Chordata; class Amphibia; order Anura; family Bufonidae; genus Rhinella; species Rhinella marina. Next base: position 180,811 of record ONZH01028888.1, read on the forward strand.
CCTCTGGTGGGCCCAGGCTGTGATACCATAAGCAGGCCCCAAAGGTCCTGGGAAAAAGAAACTTTTGGAGCTGTTTTTGGAGCCAATAACTTGCCACTAGAGTCTATATCTTTGAATCAAAAATCTATTAGACTTTATTGACATGGGGTTTGGGCCCCGAGAATAATTTCCACTGGTGGGCCCAAGGAACCCCAGTATGACACTGGTCACAAGATTTCCTGGGCATAAATTTGTTTTTATACTTTTTTATCCTTCTTCCATGGTGACTTTAGTGTGGTCCTAACTGTGCAGCAGGTGACTTGGTTGACTTGGGCTCCTTTGTTTATGACATTGAGATCAGTTTGCAGTTTTCTACAGCTTGGGCCACATTGAGGTGAAACACCTGAAGGGCCTCATCTAAATGGTAAACTAGAAAAAATGTCTAATTTTTAATCATCTCCTTATAGGTCTATCTGGTGAAAAGGGAGAAAGAGGCAACCCAGGAGTGGGAACTCAAGGCCCACGTGGTCCCAGGGACCTCCAGGTAAAAAATAATCAATGGGAACAGAAAGGTCATTGTTTGGAAAAATCTGTGATAGAAATGTATATAGTATTCTTCAGGATGTCCCAGGTAGTCTAGTGGCCAAAAATGCCAAAAGGGGAAAACGTTACATTGCCAAGATTTAGAAATCCTTCTATACATTATTACATCCCACAGGTTAATAAATCTGTAGAATTCTTTTAACTTTCTTTTCCTATGGAACTTTATATATTTCCAGATTTCTTTAAGTACTGGCTTTAGTCTATCGAAATTTAGTTCTATGAAGGAAATAATTAATTTACTTCATGAATGCTTCTACAATATTACATTAGAACCATTTTCCAACAGGACCCGGCTCCAGTGAGAAGGACGGACAGGAAGCCAAAGGAACCCTCTGGGCCTCCGGGACAACGTGGATTGCCAGCCGTCCACAAGGAAATCTTGGCCCAATGGGACCACCTGGGCCCCCAGGTTTACTGTGATGCTTCTTCGTGTGCTGGATATGGTGAGCGTGTAATGTTTTTGTTGTACATGATTTTCAATAGATATGGACAAAGCAAGTAGACAAGATTAAAAACAACTAAAAAGGCAGACATGCCTATAGAAACTGACCCTGATCCCTGGCAGAATCAAGGATCCCTTGCAAGAATGCCAGAAATAAGACCAACATAAGGATGTCCATATAAAAGGTCAAGTTAACATATATATAAAAGATGGTGGATAATCGTGAGCAATCAAATTCATTAGCCCCTATGGCTATGACAGGTCCCATCCCTGTGTACTCCACTTTTTCATAATCTCCTTATTAAATCTCCCCCAATGTGTCTGTGAATTACATACTCACTGATATTCACTCATCAGATATCATCTTCAGTCCTTCTTATCATATACTATTATGTATTATATGGTAATATGAAGTAGGCTTTGAACTGGTTGCCTAACTAGATTTTGATGGATGGTAATATAGGTTTGCACTTGAGTATTTCCACAAAATGTCACATATTAACTAAAAATGACACTGCAAACTCAGATTTGCATGTCCTCGTCATTATGTGTTTGTGATGTTTTGTCTGCGTTGAGTGTGTTTGTGTATTGGTAATCTGTCACTGCTTTTAAAAAGGGGTTTGATGAGTTTAATACAAAAGACAGGGGCGTAACTAGCACAGCGGCAGACCATGTGACTGCTATGGGGCCCAGGACAAGAGGGGGCCCAGTCTTAGTTGGGATCATCTCCTCTTCTACTGGAGGTGAAAACTTGGTCAGGACTCTACCCTCTAAAGGAACAAGTTTTAGTAAATGAAGCAGTGGAAGGGTCAGTGAAAGGGCTTAGGCGGAAACCCTTCTGTCCTGCGTGGGGGCCTGGTTTGATCTATCATAGTTCTTTATCATAGTTCTCTATCATAGTTCTCTATGTACGCCATTGCAAAAGGACTTTTGCTTTCTTACCAGAAAGCTCGCCTCTTTCAAGTGAATGGACCTGAATTGTAATATGAGATATAAAGTAGTTCCATTCACTTGGGTGGGACTGAGCTGTATTACCATACACAACCCATAGACACAAGTGGAGTTATTTTGGAAGCCCCCCCCCCATACACACAAAATTAGGCTCATTATTGTTTCAGATCCTGGCCCACGGGAGGGTATTCTAGTCCAATCCAGACCATGTGTGTTGGAATTTCCTACAACTTCCACTTAGAAAAGTGATGGGGAATACTACCATCTCAACAGCATCTCAAGAGGTTGCTGTTGGAGTGGGACCCATATGAAAAAAGGGTTACTGTATACCCCAAGATTCACTAAATCAAGGTCCCCCAAAATATATTGGCATTAAGACTTCAATGACAGATCCCATGCACCCCAGCTGACACATGCCACCCAATATATGCCAACGTAGGACATTCTGAGTGTGCGTTCTTGTTGAGTGTCGGTTGGCATTTTTCTCTTGGTGTAATGATATTTATGTACTGACTTTTGTGTTTTTTTCTCTTTTATTCATTTTTGTCTCCAAATGTCTCGTCTTATACAATTTTACACATATCCAATGAGAAGGCTTAATACCTTACAATGACTACCAGCCTTGAAGAGCACCACCAATAGCGCTACAACTCTGCTTTGCCAGTTGGTTCCAAATCAGAAATGGAAAAAATAGTCCATTTGACCAATAAAAAGTAGACAGTAATGAACTTGTCATAAAAAAAAAAAAAAAACCAATCACTAAGTGATGAAGAGGAGAGGATAATGTTCCATGGAGGCCTTTCCTTCCGTTTCTATTAGCTGCATATCAAGCATTGTCACGTAAGCCAATGTACCTTGCTCAGGACAGCCTGATATACTGAAGGCTTGGCCAGAGCTAAAAGAAACCAAGATACTGTGACATTATTCACTTCATTGATGTAAATGTCTGTGGTCGATTACACGTTCCTGGTGACGGTTTCCTAGTTAAAGTCTTCAATTATTTTTGTCTTGTTTCTATTAATCGTTCCATGTTGTAAATAAAGATACAGTATTTAAACTCATGTATAGTATCTAGGCCCTGTTACCATGTTTATACCCCCATTTTTTATGTTTATGCCCTTTTGTATATGTATTTAATCATTTATAAACTCATGGTGGTGGCGGGTCAAGGTGGAGTATGGCGGTGATCCTGGCCCAAGCCAGCCCTGAATCCTATGGCCCAAGTCCTTACGATGATGACGACGATGATGAAGATCCTTATGGTGCATACCAAGTACCCTACCCTGCCTCCTACTCTCACGTTGGTTACCACCAAACCAGAATTCATACCAGAGTTTACCACCGGTCCAAGGGGAAGATTCGGTGGAGGTGAGGTCACCTGGGATTAGCCCGCGCTGCCAGAAGTATTCAGAAAAGACGATCCAAAATCTCCAAAAAAAATCTTCAGGATGTCTAAGTGGACTCAATGAGTAGGTACTCATAATTTTGTGGTGGGACAGTCATCAAGCATTGTCTACAATACATTGTACATAATGTAATGCTCTGTTTCATGGAAATTGTTCACAATAAATTAAAAAAAGTAATTTTATGCATTTTGATAAATACGTACTCTTGAGACCAAAGGTAATTGCCATGTCCTTTCTTTTGTGAGTCCTGAAATACGTGTTGTAGCAATAGACAAGGGTTATAATAAGCTAAATATAATAGACAAGGTGCTCGGCCACTTGGCCCCTCATGATACTGGTAATAACTTCCCGGTGGATCTCAGACAGCATTAGCCCCATCCCACTTATGTCCATGTACAAAATCCACTTCATCTAACTATTGCATAGCTCCTTTTGATTGAGGTAAGAGAACAATGGAGGTTTGTATAATGGAAAGTCTTGTCGAGGTTTTGGGCCAGGTCAAATGAGAAGTCATACTTCAAAATTTGAGGAGAACCCTTCATATTTGAATCTCTAGCTTCACCATGCTTTATTCTTTCCATGATCTCTATGGATCTATCCAATCCTACATTCTACTTAGATAACCAAGATAGAGTCAACAAAGTCATTCAGTGGTGGGTTGTGCCAAGGGGTACAAGGGCCAACTTTTGGGGCTGGCTTATTTTTGGGAGAAAAAGGGATTAACCTCAAGTCTTCAAATTAAGATTTAGTATTTTCACAGAAATCAGCTGTTGGAGATAGTGCCAATAGATGTAAAGATCATTATTCCCAAGAAACTGGCCGCATTCCATGGGTACATGGCTTTCTTGATATAAAAAGTGTGAAATTAAAGGGGTTCTCCGGGAATTAAGAAAATAAAAATACTTAAATATTACTTTATTATAAATATATTCCCAAATACCTTTCATTAGTTATAATGGCTCGTTTTGTCTGGGGAGCAATCATTAGGAGAAATAAAATGGCCGCCGTCCTATTAGTACACACAAAACCTGTCCTAATCACACAGGAGGACAAGTTACTTCATAACACTGAGGTAAAGAGCTGCCTCATCCTCCTCTCTGATCTACTTGTCAGGGATTATGATCCTGAATACAGTTTAATATGATCTTCGGCTGAATCTCTGTAGGAATGGAGTTCATGAGGAGACATGAAGTACAGAGAGGAGGTGGGGGTGTGGATAATAAGCAGCAGCTCTTGTGTGCAGTCTCCATTACCACAATCTGTCCTGTCCGTCCTCTCTGTACTTCATGTCTCCTCATGGACTCCATTCCTACAGAGATTCAGCTGAAGATTTATCATCTGTATTCAGAATCATAATCCCTGACAAGTAGAGCAGAGAGGAGGATGAGGCAGCTCTTTAGCTCGGTGTTGTGAGTAATTTGTCCTTCTGTGTGATTAGGACAGGTTTTTTGTGTACTAATAGGACGGCGGCCATTTTATTTCTCCTAATGATCGCTCCCTAGACAAAACAAACCAATATAGCTAGTGAAAGGTATTTGGGAATATATTTATAATAAAGTAATATTTAGGTATTTTCATTTTCTTAATTCCCGGAGAACCCCTTTAATAAGACAAATGTAATTTGTAATGTCACCAGTGCTCCCCTAAAGATAGTGGTGGTTGTGATATCTTATGCTGCGATTTGACACAGAAATCATGAAAAGAATAACCCAATACATGTTTTTGTAGAGTCCCATACGGGCTATCCTGAACAACCTCACACAGGCTGATGAAGAGATCACCATCACAAGACCCAGCCATTGTAGTCCTATGTTCTCATCATCTCCCATCCAGATGGTACATAAAAACCTCTTCCCCTTCCACCCAAATCCACTGAATTCTTCTCAACCAAAATTTTTTTTGTATAACCAGAGATTTATGACCAAATAAATGATTTTAGATGGCTTGTAGTGATATTATCGATTAGTTTAGCTGTTTCTGTATTGATACCTTTTGTTACTTGTAGTAATTTAAATCAGTCAGTCCACATCTTCATTTTGTATGTTGTATCTAGACTTTAGAGAGGTTTTTGGTCAATACATTGGTAAACGCATTTGTGCAATACATTTGTTTACCGCCACTTACCGTTTTCTGTGCCAGGTGCTAAATTGACCAGAAGTGAACATGAGGGTAATTTATTGTAAAGCAATTTCCATAGTTTTGTAAAGACAAATAAAGATTGTTACAAGATCCAATAGTTTGTAATTGTGTTATTGTTTAATAAAGTTATGGATAACTTTGTGTAGGGCCGTGGTCAGACTACCACCCAGGTAATTGTTCACATATTGAAAACAGGGATATAGGGATATAAAACAGTGCTTTAGGCCTCTTTCACACGGGCGTCACGGATTCAGTCCGGATGCGTTCCGGAAAATCCACACCAAATCCGCACGCAATCGCAGTCAGTTTTGAATGCGATTGCGTATGTTCGTTTAGTTTTTTCCGTGCGGGTGCGAAGCGTTTTAATGCGTTTTTCACGCGCGTGATGAAAAACTGAATGTTTACAAACAAAATCTCTTGGCAACCATCAGTGAATCACGCATTGCATCCGCACTTGCGTGCGGATGCAATGCGTTATTCACGCAGCCCCATTCACTTCAATGGGGCCAGGGCTGCGTGAAAAACGCAGAATATAGAATATGCAGAATAACATGCTGCGATTTTCACGCAACGGCGAACTGATGCGTGAAAAAATTCGCCCATGTGAAAAGCCCCATTGAAATGAATGGGTCAGGATTCAGTGCGGGTGCAATGTGTTAGCATCACGCATTGCACCCACGCGGAAATCTCGCCCGTGTGAAAGGGGCCTTATACTGATCCTCTGCTGGAGGCATCTTCCAGAAACAGCACCACACCCGTCCACAGGTTTTGTGTGGTATTTCAGCTCATCCACGTTCATTTTAAATGAGCTGAGCTGCAATAACAGAGACAATCCCTGGACAGATGTGGTGCTGTTTATGGAATTGTTTTCTGATCTTGGAAAAACCCCTGTAAGACACTTTGCCTTTACATCAAAACTTAACAAAACAATCTGCTGGGGTCTTGTTTTCCTCTGCGTTGCCGGCTGTTGTGCCTAAAATTATTAAGAGGCGCAGGCCTTGTCATAAATTAGGCACATCCTCTGGCAGTCCGTACGCCTAAAACAGAAAACTGGCCTAAATGAAGAGAAATTTGTTGCAACTGATGACCATGACCCCTTCCCACCCTTGGCACGCCCCCTTTAGGAAAATTGGTGTAAGAACCTGGAAATCCGCCAATACTTTGTGACTTTTTAACAACGCTTTTCAGGTGCAAGGGAGATTATATATCACGCCTAAAGAGTCTACAGCTTGGGCCACACAACAAGTTTTAAATCATAACCCTATTAATGGCCTCTTTACACTGCTCAACGTTTGGGCGGATTTTCGCTAAAGAATGTTGGTATGTTTTTATTCTGCCGATGTAAAGGTGTCGCCATTACCCGCTTTTGTTCATCTGATAATAGAATCGTTAATGCGGTCACCTAAATCATGGTTTGACGGCAGCACATTGTGGTGTCTAAACAGCCTCTGCTGCCGGCAAACTGGTCCTGCATGGGGACAAGCGATGGTATTAGCGATCGATCCTTCCCATACTGTGGAGGAGATCACTGCAGCAGCCTCCTCCACTGACGAGCAGGCGATTATCAAGGAGGAACGCTTCCTTCCCAACAATCGTCAGTCTCATCTGTCAGTGTAAATGAGCCTTAAAGGGAACCTGTCACAATGAACACGGTATCAGAGCTACAGGCAGCAGGTTGTAGAGCAGGAGGAGCTGAGCAGATGCATATGTGGTTTTGTGGGAAAAGATTCAGTAAAACTTTTCATTTATATATTGAAATTCCTGCTTATTCTGGGCTTTGAAGTCCAGGAGGCGGTCCTATCGGTGAATGACAGCTCTCTCTGTATACACAGTAATAGAGGGAGGGCTGTCAATCACTGATAGGACCACCTCCTGGACTTCAAAGCTCAGAATGAGCAGGAATTTCAATGTATAAATTACAGGTTTTACTGAATCTTTTCCCACAAAACTATAAACCAATCTGCTCAGCTCTTCCTGCAGATTAATTAGCATTTTCATGTGATAGGTTCCCTTTAAGTTGGAATAGCAATTCCCACAAATCTGCAGCAAATTAAAGTGCACAGGAGCTTGTATTCACGTAATATGGATCTAAATGAACGGACAGAAACTCTATCCAAAACTATCCTGCTCAGATCCAAAGAGCTACACTGACACGTTAAATAGCATTATTGGAGCAACACCCGGGCAAACCACCTCTGAATTTGGGTTGCTCTGGCCATATTACCATTAACAACCACAATGTGCTGCATTTGTTTAAAGTGGTATTCCCATTTTACACAGTGGGGGCATATTGCTAGGATATGCCCCCATTGTCTGATAGGTGCGAGTCGGGCAGTTATGTTGGTGGGATCATTCGTCCAAACGACTCCATGGAGGACTTGTCGGCCGATCATTGTCTCATATGTATGGCCAGCTTTAGGCTATGGACAGAGTTGGTCCACCCCCACAGATTAGTCTATTGATCGACAGTCTAATTAATATGGGGGCTTCCTCACTCTGCCCCAGGGGGAAGAAAAGGATTGGGTGCCCTGAACTTCAACGCCTCAATGTTTTGTTCTCCCAGAAGATAAGCAGCCATCTTGTGTCCAAAGGTGGCCTTCTCTGTCCTGCCTCTCCATGGACGCTGCATTGAATCCATTGTCTACATATATTTGGCACCATACAAGGTATGTATAATGTTGATATTGATGTAGGTCTGTGATGACTAACTTCCGGCACTCCAGCTGTGGTAAAACTACAACTCCCAAGATGCACACTTGCTTGGCTGTTCTCGGAATACCACAGAAACAAATGGAGCATGCTGGGAGTTGTAGTTTCACCACAGCTGTAGTACCGGAGGTTAGCCATCACTGAAGGTGGTTAATGGAATCCACAAGGTCTCCAACACATCAATGTACTGACAGAAAACTAAATATCAACATCTCTCAGTAGTGCAGCCTCAATCTTCAGGCCCTCAGAAATTTGTAATTTATAAAACTTATACACAAGTTCTTCTCTACGGATCCTGTGGTATTGTGTGTGAAGAGGTTTCTGCCCTATAGGCAATGCAAGGACTTGTCAATATACCGGTGACCCAAGGGTGTACATCAGTCCCTCGAAACCCCCTAGTTCCCCGTGTCCATAGACTTGAATGCTGCCTTAGAACCCATAGAGGCAGGTCATAAAGCCTCTGCCTTATCTGCATTATCAATTATCAAGTTTGCCCGAAGCAAAAAGTTCTCACTTTATTTAAGAAAACAATGAAAGCAGAAATTCACAGCATGAAAAGGGGCAGACAACCGTACGGAGCCGCCAGGACTGCGAATGTGATTAAAATACTTTTTCTGGAATGTATCGTTTGGCCAAGAAAAGGTAGACGACAGATGTCAAAAATAAAATCCTGTAGTAGAGGTGAGATCTTTTTTCCTAGATATAGAAGATCCAGCTCACGTCTTTTAGCTTCCAGCTGCAGACGCTCACAACTATTTCAAACAGAAGTTCTTAACCTGCTCCGTGGATGGCTTCCAAGAGGTTTATAAACTGGAAAGTGAAATGAAAGTTGGATAGGTTTCCCGATCTTCTAGTTCCTCCTTTGAAATTGGATCACCGACTCTTCTTATCTCTAGCTTTCCTTCAAAACGTCTCACAAATCATTACTTAAAGGGGTTTTCTGGGATTTTACTACTGATGATCTATCCTCAGGATAGGTCATCAGTATCTGATCGGTGGGGGTCCGACACCCGGGACCCCGCCTATCAGCTTTTTGATAAGGCACCGACGCTCCCGTGAGTGCCGCAGTCTTCTCTCAGCTTTTCCTAGGCCGGTGATGTCACGTTCATCGGTCACGTGGCCTAGGAGCGGCTCAGCCCTATTGAAGTGATTGGGACTGAGCACGATACCAAGCACAACCGCTATACACTGTACGGTGCTGTGCTTGGTAAGCTGTGAAAAGGCAGCGGCGCTCACAGGAGCTCCGGTGCCTTCTCAAACAGCTGATTGGCGGGGGTCCAGGGTGTCGGACCCCCACCGATCAGATATTGATGACCTATCCTGAGGATAGGTCATCAGTAGTAAAATCCTGGAAAACCCCTTTGTCTCACTTATGTAGAAAAAAGTTAATACAAGCCACTTACTAATGTATTGTGATTGTCCATATTGCTTCCTTTGCTGGCTGGATTCATTTTTCCTTCACATTATACATTCCTTGTTTCCATGGTTACGACCACCCTGCAATCAAGCAGTGGTGGCTGTGCTTGCACACTATAGGAAAAAAAGCACCAGCTTATGTGAGCTCCCACCAGGGGCAGATTGGCCATAGACCGTACAGGGAAATTTCCCGGTGGGCCGACGCCCAGGGGGCTGCCTGAGCCCTCCTCACCACTGGCCAGTGGAAGTTTTGGGGGATGTATTTTGTGATGGACTGTGGTATTTGGCTCTGTTGGGGTGGTATAATGTGCCAAAATATGGTACTGCTGGTCCTGCCTTCCATCAATTTGGACCCAACTACAAAACGGGGCCACTTTTAGTATTTTTTCCAGGGCCACTTTAAGTTCCCAATCTGCCCCTGGCTCCCAGGGTCCCGGCCACCAGAGAAGTCGGCGCTTTTTCCCCATAGTGTGCAAGCACAACCACCACTAATGGATTGCAAGGTGGTCGTAACCATGGAAACAAGCGATGGAAAAATTAATCCAGCCAGCAGAGGCAATATGGATAATCACAATACATTAGTAAGTGCCTTGTATTAACTCTCTCTACATGATAAATGCAACTTACTGAAGCGCAACAACCCCTTTAACTCTGCATCCTTCTTCACCTATATGGGCACTGCTGATTTCCTACTTCTAGAACAATATTTGGACCTCTTAACCCTTCACACTTGAACTGCTCCTTATTTTTTACGTCAGCTGTTCCCATTAAACATCTTAGATGAATATGAACTGAAAATTGACTTTTTACCCATATGGCAATTATAACATGTATCCTATACCCACCGCGCAGAGAGTAACTATTGTTAACAGTGGCTGCAGAGATTGTAATTGCACCCAGGATCTATTGCCTGCAGGGGAGCAAAGATCAACCTGCAGAGAGCAAGGGTGTGATGATAAAATGGGCTGTCCAACATGGCCTACCAATGGAAACGGTACAAATATAGCAACAGTTGTGTAATCATGATGGCGCTTTGTATTAGGCCCCTTTCAGACGAGCGAGTTCCACGCCCTGCGTATGCAGCAGCCCCCGTCCTGACCTCCCAGCACTGATGGGGGTCGCATAGCATTATACTTATTTATGATGCTATGTAACCCTTACAGTTCTGGAATGTATTGTATAACACTGACAGCATTATGTCAGTGTTATACAATACATTCCAGAACTGTAAGGGTTATATAGTATAATAAATCTATATAACTCTATGTGACCCCATCAGTGCTGGGAGGTCAGGACGGGTGCAGTCCCTGCCATACTCTGAGTCTGACTTGCTCATGAGAAAGGGGCCTGGAACAGTCTGTGCGATTCTTCCTCTGCAAAATGCCTTGTGTGTGCTTCCATCTAGCTACAGCCTGCTCTCCTTGAGTACTTTCCCCTGTCTCCACACTCTGATCTCCTGTGCACAACCTCATCCTCCTCTCTGCCGCTATCCCTAAAACTGAGAGAAGAGAACAGCAGAGAGAACCGACAGACACAGAAGCAGAGCTCTGATGGATTTATGTCAGAGAATGTGTATGTGGCAGCTTATTCTGAAAAGTCACCTGAACATGTACCGTAGGCACGATTTAAATTTACTAACATTACTCACGACAGCGTGCAAATAGTTAAAGGCAACATCACATAAACCTTGTTGTGAAGTGGATTTATTGTCCTGCAAAATGAAAAATCCATATAAACATAATAAAAAAACAACAAAAAAACTATATAAATCTTGACAGGTCTTGTTGATGTCACGTGTCCTGGTGTTCCGTTGATAAGGAGCTATTTGGGCAGGTAGTCTGCGGATCTGCAAAATAAGAAGAGATGATTGACTGATTTAAATTTTATTTTAGCATGGTAGAAAAAAGAGCAGACACTCTATATTAGGTGGGAAGACATCAGATATGGCGATATACGTTGACAATCTAATGTCTAAAGGTTATATAAGGGAATAAGATAAAGTTACAAATAATTTTTCAACTTTTAGGTTGACCGGCCTTGGCCCTGTGGCAGCCCACACACTTGAATGGGTCCGCAATCTGGGAGATGCGCTGCGGAACGGAGGTTCAGATCAGAAGCGCACGGAAGCACTACAGAGTGCTATGGTGGGTTTTCTGTCTGTGCCTCCGCACTGCAAAAAAAATTGTGCATGCACTACTTTTTTGCGGTGCGGACAGTCAGATGCGGATCACGGACCCCTTTCAAGTGAATGAGTCTGCGATCTGCAAGCGGCAGCCTCATGGTCGGTGCCCGTGCATTGCAGACCGCAATTTAGTCTCAAAATCAGCGGCTGTCAGACACTGCTGTCGTCTTTTATCTCCTCCCTCCATAGACTGAAATGTATTGAAGGGCAGACCGATTCACCCACTGAATTTTCAGCTTCCAGTTGGAAGGTGGAGGTGCTAGGTGTTAGAGCCCCATCAATCTGATAAAATATTCCCATGATCTATTTATCCCCAGGACTGTGACTGTGACGAGGGGACATCCTCTGCGTCTGGAGGAAAGAAGGTTTGTACACAAACATAGAAGAGGATTCTTTACGGTAAGAGCAGTGAGACTATGGAACTCTCTGCCTGAGGAGGTGGTGATGGTAAGTTCACTAAAAGAGTTCAAGAGGGGCCTGGATGTATTTCTGGAGGTAATAATATTACAGGTTATAGTTACTAGAGAGGGGTCGTTGATCCAGGGAGTTATTCTGATGCCTGATTGGAGTTGGGAAGGAATTTTTTCCCCTAAAGTGGGGAAAATTGGCTTCTACCTCACAGGGTTTTTTGCCTTCCTCTGGATCAACTTGTAGGAAAACAGGCCGACCTGGATGGACGGAGGGCTTTTTTCGGCCTTCTAAACTATTTAATATGTAATTAATACTGAACAGATGGAGTACTCCTATTACCACTAAACATAGAAAATGTACAAAAATAAAAAAATATTCCAGCAATTCCTTCCTTCATCTCCTCCTTTTCATTGCACCTATCTCATATTACAACTAAGGCTACTTTCACATCTCTGGTTTGAATTCCGGCAAAGTGTTTCGGCAGAGATCCGTACGCATTCCGGCAGACAATCAGAGAATCGGCTGGACACAAACTGCTGCATGCTGTGGTTCGTGTCCAGTCGATCCTCCGCTTGTCTGCTCGGAATGGCCATGCCGGAGTTTTACACTGGAGGCGAGAAAGTAGCCTAAAACTGAGAAATACACAAAAGAAATCTCTGTGCCCCAGGAAATCAGTCGTGCCCCCTCCTTCTCAGTATTCTCAGTCTGGCTGTAAGACAACTGGCTGCAGAAGAAGCCTCATCCTTTTGCCATTTCTACAATAGGACACACATATTATAGTAGGGGATGTTCAGTTTCTGATATTGATGACCCATTCTCAGGATAGGTCATCAATATCAGATTGGCCGGAGTCCAACTCCCGGCACCCCCACCGATCAGCTGCTTGAAGTTAAAGTAGAACTCCTGCAAAAAAAAAATGTATTCCATGTCCTGCTAGAAATGTACATGATGTAATCTGTAGTCAATGTCATTTTCTTACCAGTACCTGAATTTGTGAGTTATATCTCGCTGATGCTTCTCATCTCTGTCACGTGACTAGGAATCAGACCCACCAACTCACACAGAGTCTTATGTGTGGACAGGAAGTCTAATTCTCTATACATTCCTATGGGAGCCTCACTCTCAGTCTCATAGGAATGAATAGAGCAATGACTGGCTTCCTGTCCTGGGTCAGTTGGAGGTCAGGGAGTTGGTCACATGACCCAGCTACAATAAGACGAGAGTGGAAACTCTCAATTTCAGCCTCTGATAAGAAAATGACAATCACTACAGATTATATCATGTACCTTTCTAACAGGTCAGAGAATAAAATTTTTTGCAGTTCTTCTTTAATACAGTGCTCCTACCATCTCTGCATTCTCTTCATTGTTTACCTGCATTGCAGCGGTGTTTAGTGTAATTACAGCTCCTCCGTTCCATTAACTTAAATGGGAAGGAGCATTTTAGTTAAATTCCGTCCTATGCGTGTGACTGGGACGGAGGAGCTGTAATTCCTCTGAACAATGCAATGCCGAAGGCGAGCAGGTAAACAATGAAGGGGACGCAGAGCTGATAAGAGCACTGCATTACCTTCAAACAGCTGATCAGTAGTGGTGATGGAAGTTAGACCCTCGCCGATCTGATATTGATGACCTATAATTAATATCGGAAACCGGACAACCACCTTTAAACCTGAACAGTGTGGCAGTAGATTAACCCGTGTGGTTGTTCAATTAGGACATTACATGGGGCTTCTCCTGCGTGAGACCCTCCACTATCAGTCAAGGTGGATTTCCTCTGCAAAGACTTAGTGTGACCATGTATCGCACAGTTGCTCGTTTATTTAAATGGCTGCCATGTGATACCACGTACTGGTTACCTTATAGACTTCTACACACAGTCAGTCATTAATACAAGAACAGACAGCTCATCAATATAACCAGTGACCCGTGACTCTGTTCAGCTGCCGGACCTCCCAGGAGGTCTACAAATACCCCACCTAATCAGTGCTGATGACAACGAGCCCTACGGTCACCACCGCTGAATGCAAACATAACCGATGAGAAAACAAACATGGGGCCTGGTGTGAAAACCGCCATCATGTGAGCGGCGATTCCCGCACAGCAGGGTCAGACGGGACGATGACAAACCAGTCGCCGCTTACAATGGACAGTCACAATGACCGCAGCACCTCTACACAGGGCAATTCTCTACAGGCTCGGGGGGCACTTTTGTTTGGAGGCCTCTACTTGTGACATGAGCATTCCTCCAGGCCGGCAATTAGTGATTCCGGCCAGAAGACTGTGGAATGAGGAGAAAGAGAAGTAGAAGGAAACTTATAAGACTCCAATGAGGCTAGGGCTACAGGGCGACTTGTGGCTGTGCAGATGTAGTGCTGCCATTTGCACTTAAAGGGCTTGTCTCATTTCAACAAGTGGCATTTATCATGTAGAGAAAGTTAATACAAGGCACCTACTAATGTATTGTGATTGTCCATATTGCCTCCTTTGCTGGCTGGATTCATTTGTCTATCACATTGTACACTGCTCGTTTCCATGGTTACGACCACCCTGCAATCCATCAGTGGTGGTCGTGCTTGCACACTATAGGAAAAGGTGCCAGCCTCTCTGGTGGCCGGGAGCTCACATAGGCCGACGCTTTTTCCTATATTGTGCAAGCACGACCACCACTAATGGATTGCAGGGTGGTCTGTAACCATGGAAACGAGCAGTGTATAATGTGATAGAAAAATGAATCCAGCCAGCAAAGGAAGCAATATGGACAATCACAATACATTAGTAAGTGCCTTGTATTATGATAAATGCCACTTACTGAAGTGAGACAACCCCTTTAATGCTAACATGCAGGTTGTAAAGCGGCCATCAGCATCACACAGAAGTCCCTTGCGCCCACCAGTGGAAATTAGTATGCATATGTGTATATAGGACATGAAGGGCCCTGTTTTATTAGGGGTCCATTATTGTCAGAGCTTGACCCACCGGAGGATCCTCTGGTACTCTGGGCCAGTCTGACCCTGGCGGCCATGATGTACCTACTTTTCGCCCTGTAGTCCGAGCCGGCCTTATGTTGGACGGTGCCCTGTTCAGGGCCTTCTCTGCCCCTTTGCCATATGGAGAACTATCATACAGGGTACAAATAACCACACCAAACAGTGCCTATTTATAAGCGCCATGCACAAATAACGGCGCCGTATATCACACACAGTGGCAGAAGTAACATTGCTGCCATCCAGTAGCGGTGCATTACAATGCCTACGAACATACCGCCATACAGTGCTCGTACAATACCAACAGAGTATCCAAATAGCTCCATAGATAAAGTGCTCTAATACAACGGAAGGACTGCTCATCGCCATGTCGGCCATAACCGTATTGGTAAAGATACAAATCTTCTGCAAATATATCTAATACAAATATAA
The DNA here is from genome assembly GCA_900303285.1 of Rhinella marina. Taxonomy (NCBI): domain Eukaryota; kingdom Metazoa; phylum Chordata; class Amphibia; order Anura; family Bufonidae; genus Rhinella; species Rhinella marina. Next base: position 196,467 of record ONZH01028888.1, read on the forward strand.
CTTTAATAAAAATAAAATGTCCGGAGGATCTGAGCTGGAGATATGTGAGATAAAGTGATGATCATGAGGGACAGGGATTTCCCTCAACTTCCTGCCAGCTACATCGTTAGAGAACACAACGCCTTCACTTCAAAATGGCTGACAACAGATTTCATTTATATGCAGAGCAAATGTAGAAACCGCAGACTTTCTAAACGTGATTTTAGGGGTTTTCCAGAAGCAGAATACTGATGATGACCTGTTCTCAGGATAGGTCACCAGTACCAGATCGGTGGGGGGCTGACTCCTGACACCCCCTTCAATTAGCTATTTGAAGAGGCCTCCTCACAGCTCACCAAGCACAGCGCCGTACATTGTATAGTGGCTGTGCTTGGTATTGCAGCCCAGTCCCATTCACTTGGAAAGAGCTGCACATAGACCATGTGACCGATCACGGCCTAGGAAGAGGCCGAAGCTCTCCGGAGCCCACAGCCTCTTCAGATCTGTGAGGTTGTCAGGAGTAATTCCCTCCCACTGATCTGATATTGAAGACCTAGCCTGAGGAATATGACTGCAGGATCAGAATCGCAGGATTAGTAACGTGCACCAAGGACATATTTGATTCTTTTCGGTAATTAGACTCTATTAAGGAGTGACTGGTTGATCTGACTGATCACTTGATCTAAGATCGTCCGGTTGGTCCCGTATCAAGATCTGTTGACCGACTTGTCAGCCCTTTCTAAAAGTCATTGATCAACAGGTTCCAAGAGTGATGGATCAGTCTCAAGAGGGTTAGACCAATTGGTTGATGTATCTCAAGAGGGTTCAACCAGCTGGTCCATGGGTCCCAAGAGCAATTGATCAACCACTCCAAAGAAGGATTGATCGATCGATGGATCCCAAGATCTGCATGTCCTTACCTACAACAAGCTTTTGTAGTGGCCACTACAGGACAAATGTGGTATTACACGGTGCCCATTCAGATGATGGCTGCTACAGTACAATCCTCCATAGCGGGATCCACTCTCTGAGGCAGATGGTAATATTATATGTATTATGCGTTATGTACACTGTTGCCCCCGGGATAAACTTTCTATACGGCACTTTGTATCCCTTTGTGCTCGGTTACAGTATATATTGTATACATTACATGCCATTAAAATAACAATCACAGTTTCAGCTTCTACATCTGGTTCTGGGTCATTACAGATTTTGAACGGTACATGGGGAGGGGGGTGGGAAGCCTTCAAAGCCGGGACCATCTCCTAATCCAGACACACGGAGCATCGTCCTCTGTAATTTACAGCTGTAAAACCACTTGTGGAAGCCTCGGAGAATGGAGAGGACATAATTAGGGCTCTTGTAGACAAATGACAGGTAATCGCCCCTCGTCTGTTCCCTCTAATGTTACAGGCTGATTGTCGGTCTCGGAGCAGCTTCTTCTCATCGTCCGTGGTGACTGGCAGGTCTCATCATGGAGGACGCACGGAAGAGACTGGAGAAATCCCATAAAAGAGAACTTGAAAGCTGCTGCTGCCCGAGACCTGAGAGGTTTAGGGGTTTACGTCTGGGAATTACTAACATGGAGATGACGGCGGCTGGAATGCTGAAAAATACAGATATTTAACCATATTATCTGCACGGTGTCGGCTCACCGCGATTAACCCCTTAATACTCACATGGTTTGGCTCTTAATGACCAGCGACAGTTTTTGATTTTTGTCACAGCCGTAGTTCTATTATAACGTACGATGTCTGGTTTTATCCGTTTAGGGATACACAGAAATTATGATTTACGACAAAAAAAAAAAAATTGTGTCGAATAAAGTAAAAAGCAATTTTTTGCTTTCTTTGGTTTAGATTTTATGCCATTTATGTTTGATACTGAATAACCTGTTAATATCTGGTCATTACGGTCAGGTAGATGCTTAACGAAGGTGTCTCATCTTAGTCATCGGTGACATAACGGAAGGATATGCCACCAATGTCAGATAGGTGCGGGTCCCCAAAATTGAAAAGTATGGTCATACATGGCATGCTCTCCATTCTTTTCCATAGGGAGTCCTGAAAACAGCCAAGCGAGCGTGGCCACCTCTCCATTCACTTCTATGGGACTGCTGGAGGGAGCCGAGCCAGTGCTCAGCTATTTTCGCCACTCCAACAGTAATGAATGTAATGGAGATAGTTGCGGGTCCTTGAGGAGGGACCCACACCTATCTGACATTGTGTCGTCCGTGCGCTGCCCGTATGTCCATTCTGCATAGTATAGAACAGGAATGAGCAACCTCTGGCGCTCCAGCTGTTCTGAAACTACAACTCCCAGAATCCTCCTTTCGCATTTTATGTTACAAGAACGGCTAAGTAAGTATGCATGCTGGGAGTTGTAGTTTCCCAACAGCTGGAGTGCCGAAGGTTGCTGATCCCTGGTCTAGGACATGTCTTATTCTTGTCTGTTTTGCGGAGGAGAATAGTCATTTCTCGTGATAGCAGTGAGAAACATGCAGACTGCACATAGGAGGAGTCCGTATTTTACAGATTCAAGATACGGTCTTGTCCATAAGGCCCAAGTGTACATAAAAATCAGGCTTAGTGCATGGACAGCCATGGGGTCTTTTCTAGGTTCCCAGGCTAACGGCAAAGAGGTCCCGCAGTCCTGATTGGGTCACCAGGTTTCCCTTTGATCTAGCTGCAGCCGTCCTGTTCCCAGGCAGCTCTTCTATTCTAGAGCCCTACCTACTATAGAATAAGACCCCTCCGGTCCGCCGAATGATCAGGTAGTGGCACCTGCCAGAGGGTCACAACCTCGTCACTGCAGCATGAGGATGGCGGTGTCTGGAAGTGCAGATAACCTTGTTGAAGAACCTCATTCAGGTGACCAGAGTGGAGTTGTAGTCACTGCAGTGAACGGGCTGAGGTTCTCGAGACCCTTCATTTAGCTGATTGTGGGTGCTTCGGGGGTTAGAACCTTCACCGAATAGACCACACCAAAGATGTGATTGTTGGGGGTCTTGTTACTAGAACCCCCTTAAAAGGGGTTGTCTCACTTCAGTAAATGACATTTATCATGTAGAGAAAGTTACTACAAGGCACTTACTAATGTATTGTGATTCTCCATATTGCTTCCTTTGCTGGCTGGATTCATTTTTCTATCACATTGTACACTGCTCATTTCCATGGTTACAGACCACCCTGCAATCCATCAGTGGTGGTCGTGCTTGCACACTGTAGGAAAAAGCATCAGCCTCTCTGGTGGTCGGGACCGTGGGAGTGCACATAGGGTAGTGTTTTTTTCTATATTGTGCAAGCACAACCATCACTGATGGATTGCAGGGTGATCTGTAACCATGGAAACAAGCAGTATATAATGTGATGGAAAAATGAATCCAGCCAGCAAAGGAGGCAATATGGAGAATCACAATACATTAGTAAGTGCCTTGTATTAACTTTCTCTACATGATAAATGCCACTTACTGAAGTGAGACAAACTCTTCAATTCTGAGCATGGGGTGTCCCTTTCCTCCCACAGAGATTAATGGAGAGAGATGATGCATCCCGGGGACCAGTAGAGACTATACAATGAGGCCTCCTTCACACGGCTTTTGCAGTCAGAATATGGAAGGCAGAAAAAACCGGAAGGCAGAGCTGCCATTCATACAGCCAGAGTTTATAGGACAGGTCCTTTCTTGGCATGGTCGTGGTGTAAACCGTGGCCTCTGAGGGAGAACAATGGGAGGAAGAATACGTGCGCCTGCAAGTGAATTTTTGGCATATAATCTGCACCAAATTTCCATTCTTAAAAGATGCCTAAAGGTTTCAGTGGAAAACCCTTAGGCCTCTTTCACACGAGCATGACGGATTAGGTCCGGATGCGTTCAGGGAAACTCGCACCATTTTGCCAGCAAGTTCAGTCAGTTTTGTCTGCGATTGCGTTCAATTGTTCAGTTTTTTCCACGCGGGTACGATGCGTTTTTCACGCGCGGGATAAAAAACTGAAGGTTTACAAACGACATCTCTTAGTAACTTGCTTCAGGATGCAATACGTTTTTCACTGCAGCCCCATTCGCTTCTATGGGGCCAGGCCTGCGTGAAAAACTCAGAATATAGAACATGCTGCGTTTTTTTCCGTAACGCAGAAGTGATGCGTGAAAAAAAAAAAAAAACGCTCATGTACACAGACCCATTGAAATGAATGGGTCAGGATTCAGTACGGGTGCTATGTGTTCACGTCACGCATCGAACCCGCGCAGAAAACTCGCACGTGTGGAAGGGGCCTAAAAGTCTGCACAGATTTGAAGCAAACTCCAACCACCTGCAGACATGGATCTTACAAGTATACCAAGATACCTAAATATGCTCAAATTATACCCCGAGCCTCCCCGTGACATGCCAAGGAGTCTGAACGTACTGTGAAGCTGAAGCCTGACTAACAGACCATTAGACGGGTGACAATGGGCTCCGCTTTCTTCACAGAACATCGAGACGACAGGAGGAGCGCCCGACCCCAGCACATGAAGACCCAGCCATCTCCATCTCACTTCAAAGCATTCTTTCATCGCTTAGCTCTCCGACATACATTGAAATGTTTAGGACCATAAAAAAGGGGGTTGAAATGCGTTCCTATTGATGATATTCTGCTCGGCACATTTCTATATTAACCCCCCCAGAGTCGAGGCGCAGAAAGGAAAAGAGCGGGATAAATGTGAGAATAAAAGAGATCTTAAGGAGACGACGTCTGAGACCGGAATCGTGGACAATGGAGATCTAAAGGGGAATAAAGTGCATTTACTACGTTGGATTATCCGCACAATGTGACCCCTGAGCTCCGCACCTTGGAGACTTCGGTGGCTTTCAGAGAAGTTAAATACCTTGCAATGAGCCAGAACAAAAACACCGCTCCGAGACATAAAGGGACCGCTTAGCGCTGCCTAAACCAATACGTGCAAATCCACATTTACAGAAGATGCTCAGAGGTGATTTGGATGTCTTAAAGGGGCGTTCCCATCTGTTAATCTGATGAAATATCACCAGGACATACCATCACTTTATGGGATGTCCATGATCCTGAGAATGAAGGGGCTGCAGAGATGGTGTAGCGATACATCCCTTTGTAGCCCTTCTTCTCAGGGTAAGTGGGGATCCCAGAGGTGAGACAGCACCCCCGCCCATCCCTAATTACCATGTGCCATCACTTTAGAAGAAGGGAATATTCTTCTTTTATAGGGCATCTGTCAGCAGTTTTGTACCTATGACACTGGCTGACCTGTTACATGTGCGCTTGGCAGCTGAAGACATCTGTGTTGGTCCCATGTTCATATGTGTCCTGATTGCTGAGAAAAATGATGTTTTATTATATGCAAATGAGCCTCTAGGAGCAACGGGGGCGTTGCCATTACACCCAGAAGCTCTGTTCTCTTTGCAACTGCCGCGTCCTCTGCGCTTTGATTGACAAGGCCAGATGTGATGACATTTACACTGCCTGGCCCCGCCAATGAAAGTGGAGAGGACGCGGCAGTTGCGGAGAGAGCAGAGCCTCTAGGTGTAATGGTAACGCCCCCATTGCTCCTAGAGGCTCATTTGCATATATTAAACCATCATTTTTCTCGGCAATGCGGGCACATATGAACATGGGACCAACACAGATGTCTTCAGCTGCCAAGTCCACATGTAACAGGTCAGCCAGTGTCATAGGTACAAAACTGCTGACAGATGCCCCTTAAAGGGTTATTCCAGTGTTATGTACATAAGATTAGATCACAGTATAACGAGAAGCTCTGCAACTTTCTAACATACTTTGTATTTTAATTTCCAACCATTTTTAAGATCTCTGTTGGCCGTCATTGAATGGTGTGGACAAATGCATGTGGTTTTCAGGGCAGTTGTGGTTATTATGTTTCACCTGTAAAAACCTCAAGTGCATTGAAAACTGCGTAATGTGTTTTTTCCCAGTGCGATCTTGGCTGTATCGCAACTGCTTTGTGTGATTATACCCATGCACTGCTGTAGACCAGGGATGCCCAACCTGTGGCCCTCCAGCTGTTGCAAAACTACAACTCCCAGCATGCCTGGACAGCCTACAACTGTTAGGGCATGCTGGGAGTTGTAGTTTTGCAACAGTTGGAGGGCCGCAGGTTGGGCATCCCTGCTGCAGACTATCAGAGCAGGAGCTCACTTGAAATCCTCTCACCTACCATCCGACATTTATAATACGTCCGTCTTATTATGTGGCAGAGGGGCCTTGGGGAACCCTTAAGAAGCAGGGCCTGGGTGTAACTGCTATCTAGGAATATAACCCCAGAAGACTCTCCAATGTGAACAGGATCAGGGCAGGTTTTTAAGACTCTGTTCACACTGCCACTAGTCTGTTACATAGGGGCAATAATAATGCAGACTGCCGACATATTCACCAGACCACCAATATAAACCTGATAAAGCCCATTTTCAGCCAATGGGATCAGTCAAGATTTGCTGGGATCCTCTTAAAATGAACAGTGGACCAATTACAGTCAAATGAACCTAGGTCAACCAGGAATGTTTCTAGTCTCTGGCAGCAAGCAGAGATCCTGAAAACTGTGTCACAAAACATATTAGAAAGTCTTTGTTTTCCTAATGTGGAAGAGATCTTGGAAGCTACATACGGGATCCAGAGTTTAGGGAAAGCCTCGATTTCCTCTCGTGAGTACTCGTCCAGCCTCCTGGGGATGATCTGGGCTGTTTGAGCTCTATAACAAGGTTCTTCAAGATGTCTTCTGGAATATCCTGCAACAGACAATCGAAAAATCAATATCTTAAACCCGAAAAACCCTTTAACGCTACCTGCTACTGTGTGGATTTCCATATGGATTTCAGTGCATTTCCGCACCAAAAACTGCATGTGTTGTTTGCAGTTTTTGGTGCGGGGTTGATGTAGTTTTGCTCCGGATCCCACCCTTGTATATTGTAATACACAGGTGCCATCCTGCTGCAAGTGCCGAGATTGGAGAGCATTCTGATCACAGCCTTCAAACTGGTCAGGTCAATGATGACCACGGCCACTAAGCGGTTTTGCAGAGTAATGGGGCTCTTAGCACTTGGATACACCGTCATATACTTGGAGTACCCTTCTAATCCTTCCCTGCACAGTGGCGCCCTGGTCACGTGTTGTTACGGGAAGTGGAGCCAGCCCTGTTCAGGCGGTTGCGGCACCGCTGTGCAGGGAAAACCAGTGCTGAACCTGCACTGCCCACCATTCATTCTTAGGATCAGTGGGGGCCCCAGAGGTCCGATCATAAAGTGACAGCGAATACTAGTGATGAATCGACCTAGGGCTGGGCGATTAATCAAATTAATTTGATTAATTCGCCAATTGAAAGCCTCACAATTTTAGTTTTTAGGAAAATCGTGAACTCGATTTTCCTAAAATGGCGCCCGCTAGATAAAATAAAAAAAAATCTCTCACCTGTTCTGCGCCGCGGCTCCGCTCCGATGTCCGGTGCTTCTCTTCTTCTCCGGGGCCGCGCTGCACTGTCCTGACCACGTACAGCGTCAGGACGTAGTGCGCGCACTCTGACCTGACGCTGCACGCAGTCAGGTGACAGTGCAGCGCCGGGAGAAGAAGACTGAGGAGCGCTGGACCTGGAGCGGAGCCGCGGCGCAGGACAGGTAAGGGATTTTTTTATTTTATTCTTATGGTGGCCTAGTGGGCTGTTCTGAGGTCTGAAGGGGGCACTACTGTGGGCTGATCTAAAGGTCTGAAGGGGGCACTACTGTGGGCTGATCTGAGGTCTGAGGGGGCATCTAGGTCTGTGGGCTGATCTGAGGTCTGAAGGGGGCACTACTGTGGGCTGATCTGAGGTCTGAAGGGGGGGGCACTACTGTGGGCTGATCTGAGGTCTGAAGGGGCACTACTGTGGCTGATCTGAGGTCTGAAGGGGCACTACTGTGGGCTGATCTGTCTGAGGGGCACTACTGTGGGCTGAATCTGGGTCTGAAGGGGGCACTCTGGGGCTGATCTGGTCTGGGGCTAACTGTGGGCTGATCTGAGGTCTGATGGGGCACACTGGCTGATGTGGGGTCTGATGGGGCACAATGGGCTGATGTAGGGTCTGATGGGGCACACTGGGCTGATGTGGGGTCTGATGGGGCACAGTGGGCTGATGTAGGGGTCTGATGGGGCACAATGGGCTCATGTGGGGTCTGATGGGGCACAATCTGGGCTCATGGGTGGGGGTCTGATGGGGCACAATGGCTCATGTGGGGTCTGATGGGGCACAACAATGGGCTCATGTGGGGTCTGAAATGGGCTCATGGGGCATGGGGCAATGGGCTCATGTGGGGTCTGATGGGGCACAATGGGGGCTGATGGGCACAATGGGCTCATGTGGGGTCTGATGGGGCACAATGGGCTTGGGGCACAATGGGCCTGTGGGTCTGATGGGGCACAATGGGCTCATGTGGGGTCTGATGGGGCACAATGGGCTCATGTGGGGTCTGATGGGGCACAATGGGCTCATGTGGGGGTCTGATGTGGGCTCATGTGGGGTCTGATGGGGCACACAATGGGCTCATGTGGGGTCTGATGGGGCACAATGGGCTCATGTGGGGTCTGATGGGGCACAATGGGCTCATGTGGGGTCTGATGGGGCACAATGGGCTTCATGTGGGGTCTGATGGGGCACAATGGGCTCATGTGGGGTCTGATGGGGCATGGGCTGATCATGTGGGGGTCTGATGGGGCACAATGGGCTGATGTGGGGTCTGATTGGCACAATGGGCTGATCTGAGGTCTGATGGGGGCACAATGGGCTGATCTGAGGTCTGATGGGGGGGCACAGTATGGCTTTTTTTTTTTATTTTTTTATATGGGGTTTTTTAATAACATAAGAAAATCGAGATTTAAATCGTGAATCGTCAAAAATAAATAAATAAATAAATAAAAATCGAGATTTTTTTTTTTGGCCATATCGCCCAGCTCGATTCTAAGGGGTGGGAGCAAGCTATGAGTATATCTTCCAGAAAAAGAAGTGGGCTCATGATTTACAACATGACGGACCCCCATCAAGACACAAAATCCTCTGGCCACACATGGCGTAGAATTTTCATTGCGTTTCCACAGCTAAATCTGGATGCGTTACATAAGCATTGGGTGAAATCCGCAGCATAAACCAGATACAGACTAAATATGCTGACTGCAGGTTTACTGCACATTGTGCGGATGAGATTTCTTAAAAGGTTTTTTTTTTTTTTTTTTTTTACTAATGACCTATCCTCTGCATAGGTCATCAGTATGTGATTTGGGGGGGCCGACACACGGGACACCCGCCGATCAGCTGTTGTGAGAAGGCACTGCCGCTCCTGTGAGAACCCCAGCCTTCTCCATCCTAACCAAGCACAGCGCCGTACATTGTATAGTGGCTGTGCTTGGTATTGCAGCTAATTTGAGGTCACGTGATCGGTGAACGTGTCGTCACTCGGCCTAAGAAAAGCAGAGAGAAGGCCAATTAAACAGCTGATTGGCGGGGGTCCCCGGTGTCAGACCCCCACCGATAGGTCATCAGTAAAAAAAAAAATCTCAGAAAACCCCTTTAAAACTCATTGTGTTGTGCCTGTAATATGCTGCGGATCTTCCGCATGCAAACCTGGGTGATAAATCCATATGTATCCCTCTATGCGTGAATATACTCTAAGGGCTCATGCACACGACCATATGTATTCTCCGGTACACAAAAAATACGGAGGACTTGTGTGCATTCCGTATTTTGCGGAAAGGAACAGCTGGCTCCTAATAGAACAGTCCTATCCTTGTCCATAACGAGGACAATAATAGGACATGTTCTATTTTTTGCGGAACGGAAATGGACAGAATGCACACGGAGTAACTTCCATTTTTTTTCCTGGACCCAGTGAAATGAATGGTACCGCATATGGTCCGCAAAAAAACGGAACGCACACGGAAAGAAAATACGTTCACGTGCATGAGCCCTAAGGCAGAGGATGGACAGAAAATTATTTGGGCCACAGTCACAATCCATGTATGTCGTCATGTACCCCCAGCCTAATCACAGGATGCAATGCACTCAGGAGTAATAGGAGACCGCGGGTCCTGAGGGGTCGTCGATAATAATTAACCGCTGTAGGGGGACTGTATGAAGATGTGGTGGGATTAGCAGTGACTAGAGCAAAGTTCACAGCAGAACAAGATGCAGCATGTCCGGGGATTTCAGGATTTTCGTTTCATGCTGCACCGTGGGGACTAGTAATGTAATGATATAGGGGGGGCAGGGAGGATTATGTGCGTATTCACACATGCCAGATTTGCTGCATTTACATGGAATGTATGCAACTGTTTGATTAAATGAAATGATGTCTGCTGCAGAAGCATGAGAGAGACAATCCCTGCGTCATGTATGGCCCTCTTGCTCATACACGACCCCTGACCATCACATTAGATTAGCTTAGCAGGACGGTGTGAATATGGGGAGGATTTTCGCTGGATTTTTGAGCAAGAATTTGAGGAATTTATGCCCATTCGCCCAGAACATTTGTGAGGTCAGGGGTTCGATAAAGCTGCAGTCAGGACTCTGGTGTAGCTCACTAGGGCCCATGCCAGGGATGGCCAACCTGCGGCTCTCCAGCTGTTGTAAAACTACAACTCCCACCATGCCTTGTTGTAGGCTGATAGGTGTAAGTAGTCTGGGCATGCTGAGAGTTGTAGTTTTGCAACAGCTGGAGAGCCGCAGGTTGGCCATCCTTGGCCTACGCCAGTTAGTCATGGATGACTGCTTCCCATGTCAAGGAGGTAATCCTCACAGGGGAGTGTAAAGCCAAGCCCTGAATACAGACATGGCAGGTACAACAAATGCGTACAGGTCTAAAGTGACATTTATGGTTCCGGGCCCACAAATAATGTATTTATAAGTAGCATCCCATCTAAACAAGCAGAGCTGCAATGTAAAGAATGGGGGAGGAACGGAGAAGCAGCCTCAGCCATGTGTTGAGCCAGACTGTGCTGGACTCTCATTAGACAATGCTACTAATCTGCAGTCACTGATTAAATAGTTTGTCACCCAGAGCGAGTGACGTACATCTGTATGTTCTATAGTCGAGTAAATCTCGGTATTTGAACATCATTCGTTTTAAGGTACCTGATTCTGTGCTGATTAACTTTTATAGTAGGTCTACAATGCAGTCACAGCACCATTTTTTCTAATACAGATCACAGAAATAGTTAACTGATACATTTCTGGCTGCCTGCAGCCACCACTAGAGGGAGCCTATTGCAGACTGTCTATAGGGAGCCCGCAGGCATGTTCATACTGTCCTGACCTATTACGTGTAAGGGTAGGCGCACACTTGTGTTAAATGGATCCGGCAGAGAACAGCCTACTGGAGTTCACCGGATCTGGCTTTGCCGTATAGCGCCGTTCACAGCTGGACCCTATTGACTATAATGGGATCCGGCAGCGGTCCCACCCCACCGTTTTCCAGCATAAGTGCCTGCAATGGTTTTTCATCCCATTATAATCGATAGATTCCGGAAGTGAATGGCAGGATCTGGTGACGTCCGGCAGGCTGTTCTCTGCCATATCCGTGAACCTACCCTTACACGCTATGGCAATCTAGGCTTGCTGTCGTTCTTATGCGTCTGCCGGGCGGCTCTCCTCCGGTCTCTCCCCATGTACACGTGCAGGTAGCAGATGACATCCTACTCACCTCTTCAGGAAATATATGCAGCCTCTCCATCATGGTTCTCCGATGGAGGTTTTTCGGTAACATCCCGTACACGGCCAGCCTAACGATCTGAAAGATAAAGGACATATGGTCGGCAGAGCTGCTCCTCTACATACAACATGGATATCCTGCGTCATATAAAAATTATATATTACAACTGGCTGGACAGGATCGGGTCAACTGCATCAACGCCGGGGTGCACGACCAACGCCAGTTTGCCAGGAAGAGTACACGTGATGTTATAGTCCTATCTGAATAATCCCTTAGGACACGTGGACGTCATGGATGTTGGGGGAGGGGGGGGGTACCACTTGGGACTGTCCTTATGGACGAGAGCAGATATGGACCGTTTTCTAAATGGCCATGAATTCCCTCAGCATAGTCAGCTGTTAGCTGGGGAGCTTGGTCTTCCATATTAAAGGGGTTGTCCGTGACAAGAAAACATGTATCATTTTGCCTCTACAGCTCCCATACAGGCATGTGTCTCCATGGAAACAGACTACAAACAATGCTTGTGTAGTCTGATACTACAGTCTGTCACCAACTTTTTGTTAGTATACTGACTGACCCAATAGCAAGAAGCAGAGGACAGATGGAAAGGGGGGTTGCTACAGGGTAGGAGAACACATAGGTCTGCACATGAGCTGTAAACTCAAAACGGAAGATCGTCGTTGACAAAGTTTTTTTTATTTTTATTCTAGGTACTTTATAGATACTGCAGGCTGCTCGCTTCACCTCTGAAGAACTGTTTTCTGTGCTGTGCTGGAATCAGTCATATTTCTTGACAGAACTTGCGGCACGATAGACAATTCCAAAATATTCACAGACGTGCCATGCCGGCATGGGAGATCCGATGAAGACGGGCATGCCGCGCCTTCAGGAGCCCGGCTCACATGGAAGATTACAACCCAGCTGAGGGCCGTCTGTCATGGGAGATTAAAACACACCTAGAAGGGAGGAATGTGATCTCCCCTCGTGGCAGATTATACACAAGATGACGGGTGCTGGAATTTCTGCTTTAGGCCCTGGATTCCCTTTCATACCCCATAGAAATATTCCAGGCTAAGGCTGGAGGAGCCGCTATATTTATCATGTAGGTTATAAGACATATATTGCATGGAGTTGTGGATGCAAATGAATGGGATTGTGCTGCAGTTTCTTCGATGAGCGCTGCTCTGCAGGAAAAAAACTTTAAAGCTGCGCCCCCTTCAGTCTCCTCAAGATGAGTCAGTTTCCAGCAGTCGGGCAATATGCCGTCACCTTGGGACTGGTGGGGGTCTGACCATCCTCAACTATCTCAAGAGAGAAGGTGGTGCAACGCTGCTGTAGAATTATTATTCCCAACATGGCGGCACTCGTGGTCACGTGGCTGCGCCCGGCCCCATTCACGTGGTGCGATTCCATGTATAGCAGGAAAATCCATTTACAGGGGCTATGCCATGAGTAATGTTAAAAATTAAAAATCAGGCATCATATACTACACAACAGTATCCAGCCCTGTACCTCACATGGATCTAGAGATCTCCCCATTCATTGCTCTGCTGGATTTATTTCAAGCTGGAAGCTTGGGGGGAAGGGGGGGTTGTGACCTTTCTACTGTAGCTGGTGGCAGTTGAAGGATAGAACTGAGCATGTGCGGCCATCTCAGTGAGCAGGACAGAGAAATCAGAAAAACAGCAAACAGCAGGTGGCGCTATACAGATAGATTTTATTGAATAACTCACTGGCTATACTAAATTTTGAATTACATGCAATTATAAAAGTATTCAGATCCAGGTGCTGGTTTGAAAAATATACAATATTTTTCATGGGACAACCCCTTTAACATTCAGTCTCCTTACATTGTTTTTCCATAGCTGTATATACAATCTGGACTAAAGACTGTTAAGAATGAATGCGCCTTCAGACGACTTTATTTTATTGGCTTCAACAAACCCGTCTGCAAAATGAAGAACCACCCTGGCTCCCTCTACTTCTGTCTGTGCTTACTTACAATCAGGTCAAATTTTTCATGCACTTGAATTACATCCATGGCTGCAGCTAGAAGATGACCTCAGGTCGGTTATAGTCCAGGAGAGTGTTATGGATGCTGCCCAGTTGGACAAGTCATACACGGGTGCATCACAGCAGACATACCAATGACTGATACACAGAGATGGGTAGAAAAAGGTGCTACTAAGCAAACATGAGCTACTAGAAGGGAAGAAGGTAACATGTTAAGTTCTACTGCCATCTAGTGGTAATGTTTGAAACTGCA